>JAOSBP010000009.1:838074-860173 GCA_027563825.1 Erythroxylum mucronatum
TGCACACATCTCTAACTCCTTAAAGATTTTTGACACTTTTAAGATCAATGGAGCGAATGATGACGCCATTAGATTGCATCTATTTCCTTTTTCCTTAAGAGGAAAAGCTAAGCAGTGGCTAAATTCTATTCCGCTATCGTCACTTAGTATCTGGGATTAAGTGACAGAAAAATATTTTCTTAAGTACTTTCCACGTGTGAAGACTACAAAGTTGAGAAATGACATGTCATCTTAATCCCAAACTAAGGGTGAGCCATTGTATGACAACTGGGAGAGATGTAAGGAGATGCTTTGACAATGCCCACATTACGGACTACCCTTGTGGATGCAAATCTAGAGCTTTTATCATGGGCTAAGTCAAAGTACGAGGCAGTCAATAGATGCAACAACTGGAGGGATGCTAAATAATAAAACACCTAAAGTGACTGGAGAGCTGATCGAGGACATGGCCATAAACAATTATTAATGGTGCTCAACTAGAGTATGAACCACCAATGGGCCATCAAGAGTTTATGAAGTAGAAACGATGATACAACTGGCGAATCAAATGGAAGCCCCGAGGAGGAAGATAGAAAATATTACTATAGCTCTATAAGGAAGAGTGATGCAGTGCAAGGCATATGGGCTAGATCACCAAAGACAAGAGTGTCAATCAGAACAGCCTAAACGCGTAGACTATTTAGGGAATACTCCAATACCCCTAAATAATCCTTACAGTAATATATACAATCCTGGTTAGAGGAACTATCCCAAATTCTCATGGGGTAATCAATAATAACAAAGAAACAATCCTCCACCTAGAGTCCAACCATAGGCATCACAACCCAGGAAACCAGGTATGGATTAGCTAATTGTGGACTTTATTCAAGAATCTATGACAAACATCAGCAAACAAACATATCCATCAGGAACATGGAAATCAAAATGGACCAACTAGGTAAATAAGTGGTGGAGAGACCTAAAGGAAGTTTGTAGAGCACAATTGAAACAAATTCGAAGGATAGGATAATGGCAATCACCTGGGCCACTGAAAAGAAGCTCTATAATAAGGAAGAGGGAGAAGTGACTATTAGCGGTCACCCTAAAACTGGTGGAAAACCTATTTTAAAGCGAGTCAAGGAATATTAACCTACTATTCCGTATCCTATGAGAACCAAAAGAAAATCATTAGAAGAAGAGTTATACCACGTCTTTGATCTATTGAAAAAAATTAAAGAAGAGTTTAATTATGATAAACCCCTTCTGCAAAGATCAAAGAGCACAAAATCATTGGAAGAGAAATCATCAAACAAAGAGGAATAGAAGAAGTTTGAGAATGAAGTGTTAAGCAAGGAGAGCTCCAACGAGGTGACAACACTACTATAGATACAAGCTAACTCAGGGAATTTCTATATTCCTTTTAGTATTGATAATGTCAAAATGAATAAGGCTTTTGCCGACTTAGGACCTGACGTAAATATGATGCCTTACACTTTATTCAAGAGAATGGAAATAGGTGAATTAACACCAACTAAGATTTGTGTGCAGATGGCTGATAGATCAATCAAACGTCCTAGGGACATAGTCAAGGATTTGCCTTTTAAGGCTGATAAATTCATGTTCCCTATTGATTTTACCATCCTAGACATAGATGAAGGTTTGGAAATACCTTTAGTCTTTAGGCAACCATTCATAGTTACTGTCAAGCCTCTTATAGATGTTTATAGAAGTAAGTTAGCCCTAAGACTAAGGGATGAAGGGTTATATTTAGAATCTCTGATGGTAAGAAAAATCCTTTTAAAACTTTGGATGCTATCAAGGTAAAGGAATCTTGTGAAGAAGTTTTATAGGAGTCTTCATGTAAGGATCCACCAAATAAGTTACATTTTTAGGGGAATAAATGAAAGGAAAAAGGTGGTGGAAAGAGTAGAAAGGTAGCTAAACTCTCTAAGGTGTGAAACCTATGGTAAGGCTATAACCACATGATTCTTTCGAGCCATCTTACGCGAAAAAGTACATCGAGCTATGATGGAAAAGATGCACTTCATAGGAGGCAATCCATGAGTTAGATATTCTTTTTCTTTAACTTTCATTTTAAATTAGGTTTTAAAATTTTCTTTTGAGTTTTTATGATAACAAATTAGCATCTCGAGGAAAATTGTGCACAATCGTCACTTAGGGTCAGTGTATTATGTTTTTTAATGCTAACGTGCAAGGATTGTTATGTTTGGTGATTAAATTTTAAAGTGAACACTACATAAACACATTAAATTGTTTTGCACATTCTAATGCACACCGATGCATATGAACATGCAAAATTGTGATACACAGTGACTCAAGAAAGTACACGGTGTAATGCATGGCTGTGCACTTTTTCAATGTGCGTTAAAATGCCCTAATCTGTCAAAATTTTCAATCTGCATATTTTTACGCTTGGAACAATAAAACATGACAAAGACTTGTGAGTAAGAAAAGAAAATAGGCATTGTCAAGAGTTGGCATGTGTTGGTGCACATTGGCAGAAATCTTTGACGAGATGCAAGATTTGGATGTGATACCAAAGATAATTTGAGATGGACCTTAAATTGAAGGTTAGTTGGATCACATGCATAAGGGAGACATGTGAGAGCTTTATAGACTTAATGTCTGCTCAAATAGATGGACTACGACTAATTGACTTGACATAGGTAAGCATTAGACTAGGCCATTGTGCTATGAAAGGCTTTGGACTTGAATGACTCATTATCAAGGGATTAAGATCAAAGAGAGATCTTAGATGATGTGGTGGATAAGATCATAGTAGATATACATCATCTCTACAAGATGAAGACCATATGAGAGGATCATAAGATAATAGAGTTCTTTATGTATATAGATGTATCATTCCTAGTTAAATGTACTCTCTTATATCATTAGTTATGATGCAGCTAAATCCTATTAGATAGAAACCTATTTGGATGGGGTGATATCCAATTTATTAGTATGATGCAATCTGATTAGGATAAAATGTAATCTAGTTAGTTCAATTCAATTAAGATTCTGAATTGTAAAGCCAAAGGTGCCTATAAATATCTTATTTGATCTTTGCTCCTGAGAAGAGAAGAGTAAGGAAAGGGAACACATTGAGAGATAGCATTCCTTTATATACTTTTGAGGAAGTAATAGAGGTTGGTTTTTTACCATAACTCTTATGTGTTTATTATTGCCAGTGATTATTTAATCCTTTCATAATATTCCTACTCAGGTGTGAGTGTTAAACACTTTGAGGGTTGTGAGGCACTTGAAAATAAGGTTTTGTTGGTCGACGATCACGTAAGAACTGATTCTTAATTAAGCTGACCTAAATGAGATTGTTATACAAAGGATTAGGCGTGACTTCGGTATAATTTCGGTGTCTAGACAAACCTTTATATCAACTGATATCAAAGCCATATTTTGATATGGCAAGAGGTAGCAATTTAATAGAGCTTGTTAATAGCATAGAGGCACTCATAGGGCCAATTTCTCAAGAGGAGGAAGACGTCACTTCGTAATCATCTCAATTTGAGATTTTGGATGCACAAATTTGATAGTTGCAACAAAAATTAGTGGATTTGATGAAGCACATAAAGATTCCAAATTGGAGATCACGATCCTAGGCATGCCATCACAATGCAAGAAGTTGGGTATGCTGAAAGCACATTAGTGAAGGTGCGAGAGCCTCATGTTTTTTATGGAAAATGGATTGCTAAGGAGCTTGAAAATTTCTTGAGGGACATGGAGCAATACTTTTTAGTGGTAAAGGTGTCTAATTTGGAGAAGGTTTCAATTAGGGTTATGTATATGGTAGAGGATACAAAGCTATGGTAGAGAATGAGAACCTCTAACAAAATCAATATTGGTAAACCTCTGATTGACACTTGAGAGAAGATGAAGGGGCTAACAAACTAGTTCCTCTCCAACAACACTTCAAGCTCCCAAGGGAAACTTTGAAGAGGTTAAAGCAAGATGACTTGGTGCAGTAGTATGTAAGGAAATTCACATTTTTGATGTTGGGCATGCAGAACATGTTTGAGGAAAACAAGTTGTTCAACTTCATAAGCGACTTGCAAGGTTGGGCATAAATAGATCTTCGGAGGCAAAATATGAAAGACCTCCTAAAAACGATAGTGGCTATGGATGCCTTGGCTGATCTCCAAATGCCACCATAAATTCGAACTAGAAATGAGAGCAAAAAGAATGGTGGGACATGGAATGGTTTAGATAAAGGTAAGGAGAAGGTATTTGAATCTTCTCAATACAAGTTCAAAAAACAATCAAAACGAGATATTGCTTGTTTCATTCGTAAAGGGTTATATTTTTTTGTGAATGCCAAAACGGAAGGTGGGTAAGGAGCAAATGAATTCTATGGTCGCGAAAGATTAAGGAGAATGAGAGGATGACTCGACGGAAGAAGTCTACCTCAATAATTATGCTTTTTTGGGCGTAATGAGCCATATGAAGGAGCATTAAAACCAAAGGAAGATAAACCTGACAGAGAGGAATATGGTACGATAGAGATGTGCCAATAACTAAGGAATCTTTAAGGGAATCACATTCAGAGGAGTGCCCATGGATTATTTCTATGATGGCGTTGAGTTCTTCTAGTAGGGGTGAGCGCCCACGAATTATTTCTACAATGGTGTTGAGTTCTAATATGGGTGGTTTGATAGACCCCTAAGTCCTAATAACGAAATCGTTCAAGCATTGGTGACCCTTAACCAATGTTTGACACTTAGGATAATAGAACAAGGCAAAGACTTACAACTATGGAAAGAAAATGGGAATTGTCAGGCATTGGCATGCATTTGTGCACACTGGAAAAAATCTTTAACAAGATATAAGATTCAGATATGAGAGCAAAAGATAACTTGAAATCGACCTTAACTTGAAGGTTAGCTAGATCACATGCATAATGGAGACATATGAGAGCTCTATAGTCTTAATGTGTGCTCAGATAGACTGATCATGACTAATGGATTTAACATGGGTAAGCATTGGATCAAACCAGTGTGCTATGAAAGGCTTTAGGCTTGAGTGAATCATCATCAATGGATAGAGATCAAGGAAGGATTTTGGATGACGTTGCTGATAAGATCAAAATAGATATATATTAGCTCTAAAAGATAAAGAACATATGGGAGGATCATCTGAAGATAGTAGAGTTCTTTGAGGATATGGATGTATCATTCCTAGTTAAATGTAATTTCTTATCATGTTAGTTATGATGTAGCTAACTCCTATTAGATAGAAACCTATTTAGATGGGTGTTATCCAATTAGTTAATGCAATGTAATCTGATTAGGATAAGATATGATCTAGTTAGTTCATTTCAATTAGGATTCTGTATTATAAAGCCAGAGGTGCCAATAAATGGCTTATTTGAGCCTTGCTTTTAGTAAGAGGAAAGAAGGAGGGGAAGGGAACACATTAAGAGAGAGCATTTCTTTGTATACTTTTATAGAAGTAAAAAAGGTTGGTTTTTACCATAGCTTAATAATTTCAAAATTATCAATATTTGAATTAATCGCAAGTGTACGACATAACTATTGCTAGCACAGGCAAGTATAGGTCAATCCTACCAAGACAGTGATTATTAGTAATTACCTTTCTCCTAATATCTAGAATACAAATTAAATTTTGGTTTTTAATAAAGAAAAAAAACTTAAACAATTAAAATAAAATAGGAAGCAATAATGAATACCAAAACAAAGGAAATTTCTTAGCATACTTAACATCAACGATTAGTGTCCAGGTGATGAATCCCCATAAAAATCAATAAATAGCTAACCTTTTATCATGCAATTATTTTATTGACTATTGGATCGTGAAAATTCCTAAGTTAATAAGTCTCTTGAGAATACTGACAACTAATCCATAGGGTAGTTAACTGAAATCTTTCTAGTTAATGTTCCTAGGATTGCATTATTGATTTGTAAATTTTGTTATTATGTTTAACCCTAATCTAGAAGATTTATGTTGGCCTATCTCTAGGTTTGCAATTAAATCTTTCCAATTATGGTAGATCTATTCATACACAGTATTTATTAGTCTCAATGATATGAAATCAAATCATGTAGTAATATTCTGGATCTATAAGAAAATCATAAAACACATAATTGAATCGCAATAAATCAATCAAAATAATTACATTAAATAAACTAATCAAAACATATTGTTATCTTAATTAGGTTTCATCACACCAGACACCAAAAAGCGTTTAGTTGCACATAATAGAAAAAAAAATCAATGACAAATAGGAAGAAAATCTAATAGAAAATAAATGAATCATAATTATAAATCTCCCTTTCTTTTCTGTTGCACATTCTTGCAAGTTTGAGGTTTGATGTTGTAATCTATTGGATCTTTTGATGATTTCTTTGCATTCTCCACATTCCTCAATCAAAATTTTCCCTTGTGAAAGCTTTCTACGGTTTGAATCTTATTCCAAAAGTCAGCTTTCCTTAATTTACATTCGATCACTTCTATATATACCAGAATTTAGGGTTTTTGAGACATAAATAGTCTGATACACGACCTTATAAGATACTGTGTGGCTCCAAAAACACTTAAAGTTGTGACTTTACACATTTTGAGAGACTTACACGGCCACATACACAATCATGTATCTCCAAATTGCTTAAAATCTTAGTTTTATGCCATGATTTCACCTAAATTCCTCTCTTACTGGTTTATGAAGGCAGTTATCACCCATCAATGCACTTGGGGTGAATTAAGTACCAAAAATACTATAAAACTATAAAATATCAAGAAAAAATTCATCAACTAAGGTTGTATAATTATATTCAAATTAGCATATATCAAACATCCACACACTTAAGCTTTGCCTATCCTCAAGCAACTCACAATCTAAATTATAATCTTAACTTATCAATTCATAATATAAATCATCATATCATATTAAGCAAATTAACATACAGTTAGAGTCAAGTTATCCTAAAGCTAACTTCCTAAGTCAATATTAATAGTAATCACATCAATAACCTCATTGCAATCAAAAGCATAAACCTTTACACCCTCATCAAGATTTCACTCAATGCACTCAAATGTTTAGGGTAAAAAGTATCAAACCTTCAAATCAATACATAGTATAACTCTTACCATAGGCTTGCAATATTATCGCATCTCTATCACTTATGTATAAACTAGAAACAAAAATCAAAAGTTCTTTATACGGGTTATAATGGGGCTTATGTAAGGTATGATTAGGATAATGAAAAGGGTTGATTGGAAGGAAATTTACTATAGAGAATATTACATGAAACTTGTTATATTATACATGGGTCCTTGCAATATAAATCCAATGGTATTATTTATTTTCTTCTTTTCTTCTTCTATGCTCTTTTTTTTCCAATCATTGCGGCATTTATCATGTACCATTATTAAAGAAATATTGAACCTATCAAAATTTCAAATTTCAAAAACTTATGTAATGTAAATAACCCAGATGGTTCAAAATAATAAAAATGCTTAAAAGAAAAATATGGTAAAGGTTAATAATTAGGTTATAATCAAAGAAAAAGGCTAAGGCTCAAACTTAGTTATTCCTTAGGCATACAATAAGGTAAGGTAATAATCAAAGAAATAGTTTAAACAAATCGTGGAATCTAAGTACCTTTATCATTTCAATGCTTCTAATTTAATAAATACGGTCTCAACATGCATAATAAAAGCAAGTCCTAGAATGATTCAACTATACATGATACATACTTGAAAGAATAAAAGAGTTTACAATTTTTTGAAATTTTCACTCTTAGGTTTAAAAGCTCAGGAAAAAGATATGCTTATGTGAATAAATAGTATGCAATTTTCATTCAAATTAACTGTCTTAATGATTACTAACAATATGACTTAGAAAAGCAGGTTGATTCTAACTATCATCTATTTGCATACTAATTCAAATTAATATTCAATAATGAAATATAATATTGATGGAAAGATATCAATTAATTCAAGATATCAGTTAATAAAATTTAATAACAAAGATTATAATAAACTTAAGAAATTGTTATCATTGTTATCCCTTTCCCCACACTTAAAATTGTGCATTGTCCTTAATGTACAATATAAGCACATATAATAAGTGAGAAAGTTGGCTTGGTACTTCCCTGAGTAAAACGATTTTTAGATTATGATTTTTAATATTGTCCATCCAATATTAGACTAAAGTACAATAAAAATAAATACGAAATATTAAGAGAGAGATAACATAAAATTCAAAATGAAAACATATTATAATTCATGGATTGCCTCTCATGCAATGCTTGTTTAACATCGTTAACTCGATGTATCTTACATGTTTCTCTTATCCTGGGTTTATAATTAGTGGTTTACTTCCACATGTTTCTTCGCATGAGGGTTTTGTAGCTTATAAGTAAGTCGCATGATGAAAGATAATAGCAAGAGCATAATTTATCAAATTAATAAATCCTATCAATTATATTAATGCTCTTTTTAATGACAAAATATTAATTCCCTCAAAAAAATGACAAAATATTAATAAAATGAGAGATAACAAAACTCTTCGAATCTTCTAATGATACAAGCAATTTGTCCCGAAGGAAGTAAGAACCCTCCATACTTAAGGTGGCTACCAATGATACATCAATAGTTTCTTTATTTAGTTCCTCGACCAGTTCTTCCTCAACCACCTTTGTCCATCCTTCTTTTTCTTCTTCTTAGACAAAGGCTTCTAGCTCATCTTCTTCAATTGCCTCATGTCATTTCTCTACTTCCTCTTCTTAGACAAAGGCTTCTTTTTCTTCTTCTTCTTTGTCTTCTTTTGGAAGCTCGTTTTCACTCCTAAAGGTGATAGTCATTTCATATTCTTTAGGAACTATTTCAGTAGGACTAGGCAAACTCTCCTGCATCTCGTCAAATAATATCTTCTCTAGCTGGTCAATTTGATTCACCATATTTTGTATATGAGCCTCTGATGCCTCATATTTGATTCTTGAATAAAATTAACCGTCATATCTTTCAAAGCAGCAATTACCTCTTTGTCTTCTTGAAATATATCATCAGTCATGAAATCAATCGTATCTCTTCTTCACTCTGAGATGCTAGGTAGCTCACATAATATGAGGTATTATCCTCTATCATACCCAGTGAAGAAAATCTCACCTCAAATTCTCTGCTAGCTACACGCTTGGCAAAAGATTCTATTAGTTTATCTGTAATACTTTAGTATTGTTGCTCCTGTTGTAAATATTCAATTGGAGCTAGTCATTCCATCCATACAAGGTTTGCTCTACTTTGGATTATACATATTCTCTTATGATATAACTTGAGGTTAGTTGTACATGCTTAGTTGCTCCTACATATAGGTTGGTGTCTAACATTCATGATTATAATTATTACTCCCACAAATGTTGTAATATGGCGTTATCAATTAAGCTTCCAAAACCTTATAAGGAAACCGCTCTTTCCAACATAGTGATGTTACATATTGCAATGACATATCATGGCTCCCATAAAAGTACCGTCCACTTCATTCATTGAGTTATGGCTATGACATTAAATCTCAATATCATAACAAGAAGTCACAAACTCATAATCAAAGTAGAGAAGTTCAAAAGAAAGTTAAATGAATAAGCCAAAAATATAATACAGTATAATAAGAATAAAATAAAATAAACACAAAAAATAATGGCTAGAGTAATAGCATCTAGCTATTCCTAATATTACTGTCCTAGCAATGAAAACTTGATTGATAATTTCTATGTTATTAATATTTGAATTAACCGCAAGTGCATGAATGATGTAGTTGTAGCTAACATGGGTCATGCCACCAATATCTCTACACACCCAACTTCTCAAAAAATTCATAGCCTACCCTATCCCGAGGTAGGTATGAGTTCTTGCAATGACTAAATAGTCGTGTTGTCACTAAGAATCAATAGATCATACATTTTACTTTAACCAAAATCTCCCCCAAACCCAGAGGATAAATTAAAGAGTAAACAAAAAAAAAGCAAGCTAATGTCCAGAACAAATGAAATTAGTCAATCTCGACTTCTTTCTTACAAGAAGACAGATACCAAAATAGAAAGTTTACAAAATCATCATCACTCATCATCAGAGTAGTTGAACTTAATGGAGTGAGAATGCAGGTCAATTTGCCCTCCTCTGTATGTCCCACGCTTCTTCTTTGTCTTTTCATGCCTAAAACCCCTGAAAGAACCAGTATGCAGGGCAAGGCTCATTGAAGCAGTTTTCGAACTTATAAAGATGCCCTTTTCCTACACTATTCATCAAGATATACAGAAACCGATATTTTCATGGGGGTTCCTAAAATTGATTAATAATTAAATCGGTAACTAGATCTGATGTCTAAGACGAAATCCAGAATTATGATAATCTTTTATTGCACGAATTACACAAGAGACAAGTAACTGGACTGAAAAAAAAAATGTCACATTCATATCATGTACCTTCCTCTAACTTGCCCAAGAACTTCTTGAGCTTTAGCACCATAACCAGTGTCAGCCCCATCCTGCAAAGAATTTCAGACCGCACAAAAAACCTTATTGAAATGATACACATGGGGGAAGGATGAGAAACTTGAATTTGGATCCAGAAACAAACCTTTGCCCAGTATGAATTATCTTTAAGCCTCTCATCAGAGAAAACCACCTCGTCAACTTTTATTCTTTGAAAATGCTTAACTGATTTTGGCTGCAATAACATTGTTCCAGTCTAAGCACACAAGAAAAAACGACAAAGCTATGTTCTTCAACATAATAAATCAGATGAACTAAAGAGCATATTAAGCTTCCAGTCATCAGTATAGGGAGACAGACAGACAGAAAGAGTTTATGGTGCTATCCCTCTTACAAGGAATTTATTCAAATAAAAACCAACAATCTTTCCAACACCTTAAAAGTTTCAGTCTTATGCCGCTTTCCTCTAGTTGTCACTAGAAGCACTATACATCCGCTCTAATTCGACAACTTAAAAAACCTGATCCCTTAAAAGGCCCAAAACTAGCCTGAAGCTTCCAATTACAAGTGAAATGGTGGGTTGTGTAAATTGACTTGCACGAAAAAGCTTGCAATTGTGAACCACTCCACCCCCCATAACTCTTAATCTTCAGTTATACATCCCAAGAAACATTTTATCAAATGTAGTATGCAACAAACCAGGCTAATGGCTCTCAAAACTATGAAATCTCCATATTTTAGAAGTCAACAGCTACACGTTTAGATAACACATGAAATATAACAGATTGTTTAGCTGTATATCCAAAATCTACCAGGTCACTACATATTCAAATATAGATGAAGGGCTTACAGAAGAATCTCAGATAATTAGAATAATGATACAAAATAGTCCAAAAATGAGTGAAAACTATGGTTATGTATTTTCAGTTTCAGAAACTAAAAGCTAAATGCCTAAATAACAAGACATGTCACCATGTTTGATGGTCAAAAATCATACCTCCAATGAACCATTCAGTTGCTTCTTCATGGTGCTTAGTGTCGCTGAATGCTCTGCATTCATCTCAATGTATCCATTTGCTTGCTCATTATGTTTCTCTATAGGTATTTTGCAGGACTCTCCATCATTTACCTTGGGTTTTTTGGAAGTTCCTGTCTTGCTACATTTTGAGTCTTCCACTTCTTTTTCATTGGCAAGTTCAGGAGAGTCTTCTTCAGAAGTTAAGCGCTTCCTTTTCTTGGAAAGTTTATCCTGTTTATTAGTCATGTCCTCCCCTGAAGCATTCATAACATCTGTTTTCAAATGAACATCTTCAACAGCATGATCAGAAGACTTGTTTTTCTTTTTCTTCTTATCCTTCGATTTAGTCTTTTTCTGGGAATCGGTTACTACATTATCTTCCGAAGTTTGGCCGTCTTGGGATTTTTCAACAGTCAGCCGCGGTAATTCTTTCGCAGCAGGTTCAATAACATCTGCCAGAGGATCAGAATCCAACTTGCTCTTACTTTTCTTCTTGTTCTTACACTTCTTATCAGGAGATTTCTTCACTATCTCCGAATCAACATTTTGTTCTTGTCCACTCTTTTCGACGACATCAACATCGCAGTCATCCTTCTGCTTTTTCTTTTTATTACTCAAAGTTTCTGCAGACACAACAAAGCCCTCAAGATTTTGGTTCAGAAATTCAAGTATGATGTAAATATCAACATCAGTAAATTCAGCAATGAGCTTACGCCGAGATGGACCAAATAAGCAATTCAAAAATCAAAAGAGCAGGTTGATAGTAGAAACATCAACAAAACACAACAAAAGGAAAATCTGCAAGTACTAGGAAAAGCTAAATACCTGGCACTTGGTGACTCTCCAACTTTTTGTGGGCATGACCACTGCAAAAGATATAGATACACATGCCATGTGAATGCAATTTAATGGTTAAAAATCAATATAAAACTGGAAGAAAAACACATGAAGTCTGGGAATGTGCGTCATTCTTGGTTGAAAATTCAAAATCCAAAATTTAACCATTAAAATGGAAAAATAGAATAAATTGGCATTACCATGTCTCCAAAAAGTTGCGGAACATCTCTTCCAAATCAAAAGAGGACGTGCCCAAATCATATTGCTGCGCCAAAAAACAGAATATTAACTTAATGAGAAAGAAGAAGAAGAAGAAGAAGGAGAAACCAAGAGAAGAAAAGGAAAAGAGGGTTTAAGACATTGATATTGGCTTCAGATCGGAACTTCTTGAGGGTTTTGGAGAGGCCACTTTGCTCCAAATACCGAGCTATAGAGTGAAGAAGAAGGTGGTTGTCACTCGGCATTATTTGGGGCGAAGCAAAAGATAGCAACTGCACTTGCCGAGGCTTAAACGCTAACACGTTAGGGTTTATGTTCATTCTTCAACTTGTTTTCAGGGCGGGTCTTATATCAAGAAGACATTTTAGTTTATATTTAATCTGATTCTGCAATACATATTACATTAGAATTAAACATGGACTAACTGGACGTTTATATGTGCAATCAATTAAATTGTATAACAATAAAAATACATATACAAATAAACCATTTTATATATTATTTTCACTAGAAATATAAATCTCTATATCAAAATAC
Source organism: Erythroxylum mucronatum (assembly GCA_027563825.1). Classification (NCBI taxonomy): domain Eukaryota; kingdom Viridiplantae; phylum Streptophyta; class Magnoliopsida; order Malpighiales; family Erythroxylaceae; genus Erythroxylum; species Erythroxylum mucronatum. The sequence continues at coordinate 851,146 of JAOSBP010000009.1, forward strand.
TTTTTTGTTTTACATACTAAAATTATAAGAACAAATTTTATTTTCTACTAACGAAGAATAAACTTTTAATTCAAAGAGATATGTTTAAATTGAAAATTTTATTTTTAGAAGATGAAAATACATTTCCACCAAACAAATTATCTTTCCATTTATGGTAATGATCAATGTTTTAAAAATCAGACCAAACATCGAACCAGTTGAAAGAAAGATTTAAGGTTTAAAGGTTCAACTGATAGTGAACTACTATAAAACCGGTATATAATAAATAAGAAGTAAAACTTATAAGAATAAGTAAAAATAAAATATTTTATTGAAATAAAAAATACATCAATGTCTATTATTATATAATAAACTAATAATAAATAAATATGAGTCTAATATAAAACTTAAAATAACAATAAAAATTAAAATTGTATTTCTGAAGGAGGTTGTTTCTCATCATCGTCAAAAAGCTCCAAATTCTCCAGCGCTATTTAAATATTCGCAAACTACGCCTTCATCCAAAGTATTTGCGCCAACTTCTTCTGTTGTATTAAAATAAATTGCAAATTAGTAATGTATGAAATTATTCTCAATTGTAAACCTATAATACTATATACTTTTAACTTAAATATGACCAAAATAAGATATGAACTGACCATTAGTAGATATTCTTAATTCATTCTTTGTGACAAATACATTTTCTTCATAAATCGTCTTTTTAAATTCATTATAATCAAGATCAACCGATGGTTCTTCTTTTTCGATCCAAAAATCAGTATATTCAATATAATCAATATCAACTGGATCATATGCTCTCTTCTTACTAAGCGCTCTAAATACATAATAGAGAATTTATAAAGTCAATAATACAAATAAAATTATTGAAATAAAAACAAAATTATAAAATACCTGTTTTTCATTATCAGATTATAAGTAATGTAAACAAAATCATTAAGTCTTTGATGTTCCAAACGATTTCATTTGTTTGCATTAATACGTTCAAAAACACTCCAATTACGTTCACAACCTAATGCAGAAGATGTTTGACTGAGTAACTTAATAGCGAGTTTTCTCAATATTGGAGCACTGTTACCGAATAATCTTCACCACTCATCTATATTTTAAATTAATAGTTATAATAAAATATATATTATTAATAAGTAAATAATGAATTAAAAGTATAAAACTTACCTGGCTACATTTTTTTTCATAAGAAGTTCTCTCTTTACTGATGATCAAGCAAAACTCTCTAAACCTTTACGATACAATTTAATTTCATTTATCGCTTATGATTGCTCTTCAATAAAGAACATACCTTTGCATTCAATTACATTAAATAAACTGCCTATAATATTAATTGTACGTGCTTCTCCACTATATAAGTAATAAGGATTGAGAAATTAAGTTGCTAAGTGGATCTTTTGTATGTATGTATGTATATATATATGTATGTATGTGTATATATATATATGTGTGTGTGTGTGTGTGTGTGTGTGTGTGTGTGTGTGTTCATATATGTGTATATATATATGTGTGTGTGTGTATACATACATATGTGTGTGTGTGTGTGTGTGTGTGTGTGTGTGTATTTATATATGTGGATATTTATGTGTGTGTGTGTGTGTGTGTATACATCTATATATATATATGTGGATATATATATATATATATATATATATATATATCGTTGGGCTTCTCATTTGAGTCAACAATCCTCAATAGCCTTAGAAGCGGAGCCACAATCTTCACAATGATCAAACAAGCATTACAAAATTTATTATCTAGAATAATAATACAAGCTTCTTTTCCTTTTTCACTCTTTGATAATTTATGACTTGAAAAGTATTTACTTGTCACTAAATTTTGAATTAGTTGCTTATGTTCATAAACACTTTTCAAAGTAATAAATATAGTTGCAAACCTAGTAACAACGAGACGCACGATCTCAACCCAATCTTCTTGCTTTCTTAACCAAGACAAAAATATGACATGATTATACACAAAAATTGTGATCTTAGATGTACATGAAGTAAGACTAGGAATATAGTCCATACCACCAATATCTTTTAAAATAAGATTTATACAATGAGCAGTGCATGGAGACCAATAAATATGTCCATCTTTTGATTGTAATAAGTACCCAACTGATACATAATTAACTGCATTATCTGTAACACCTACATACCCCCTAAGAGGATATACAGATGCTATATAAAACAGAACCAAAATAATCAAGAACATACCAAACAATCCCTTACATGCATTTCCAGAAACTCAAGCAAACAAGCATTACAATCCATTAGAAGTTATTTTATAAACAAAATATAATATACATCATACATATTGAACATGTCAAAATACATACCATAAATCCAATTCTGACCTGCGTAATAGTTATTACAAACCACACACACATAAAATACAAATTCCAATATGTCTCATTACATTAAAAACAACTTAAAAACAAACTGAACATTTCCAGAACAAAACACAATCTTCTTGGCCACTGCAGATGTCTTTGTCCTAGTCTTTAAACCTTCATATTAGAACTTATATGGAGGCAAAACCATCGTGCTAAGCATAAAGCTTAGTGAGGAATAACTAAACAGGATATATAACGGCGACTGTTTCTAACAGTTGTCTAACATTCATATGTTCAAAATCTAATCATATCATAAGCAGTCTTTAGTTATTCATATTCAAGAGCAACCCAAACACTAAGTGCCTCATAACAGTTCATGATTCATCGATATAGAACAAAACATATAAATATCAACACACAATGTCATTGCTTCAGAGCATAATGCACAATTCTCAAAACAAAACATAATTGTGCCAAAACAGATCAGAACTTGTATCAGATCATAATTCAACTTGTATTAGATCAGAATTTATCTTATTTACAATCAGAACTTGTTTATAACATAATCGAATATGTATAAAAAATACAAATCAGGTTAGCCTGCTAATCCTTTTTATAGAAGTGGGTAACGGGATCAGAACAGAAGATACCATGATTGGTATCACAAAATAGGAGAGACTTATGTCTTACTATAATAAGACATTATTGTGTCAAATATCAGGAGACACCAAAGTGTCCATATCATAAGACACCTTAGTGTCACAGGAGTAGCTGCATACCTTTCTAGGCATGCCTATTTACCCACGATTAGGACTTAACAGTTTTAAAACAATCCATTTCAGATTTCAGAATCACAAGCAAATAATGTAATATATATGTCTTTATCTCAATTTTCTCAAGTTGAACATATTCACTCCCTTTTGATCAAACTCAATATGCCTTATAAACATAAGCATCTACGTCAATATATCAATGAAACATGTCAACCTCATTACTTTCCATATACACTCCATGTACTATTTTTTCTCCAAATAATATCACAACACTTCATTTAATAATTCCAATACCAGAAATATAATCATTCCAATACCAGAAATATACTTAATGACTATCCTTAGTCACATTCACATGGTCATTACATCGTAACCATACTTTTTATACCAAAAATGTCATTAAGGCTAAACTTAACATATTTAACATTAAAATTTTCAAATTCAATTCCATTTGATTTCTAACGCTTAAAACCAATCCAAATTCACTTCCATAGCATTTTAATACACACATTTAAGCCATAAAATTTCATTAACAAGTTTTTACAAAATCAAACACCCTTAACCAAATTTCAACCAAAACAAATTCCAAATCATTTTTTTTCATTTCTTTACTTCATTAGCATCAAAATCATGCTATCAACATCATTAAAATTTAAAATAGAATTTTGGATCATAATACATCAAAAATCCTAACCTTGGTTGAAGAATTATGTAATCATTTCGATGGTTTTTCTTTCATTCGTTCTTCTTTAAACTAACTTCCTAATGCCATTCATTAATCTTAAATCATCAAATGACAAAGCCCAACACTTTAGGTGTAGCACCCCACTCTCACAAGACACGTACCCGACATCCCGAGTGACATTCGAGTACGTATCCCACAAGGGCGGCATACTAAAATAGTCAAAATTAATTGAAACTCAGTACAATTTTTTTTCATTTATCATACGCATATGCGGAAATCAGTAATCAAATCGAACTCATACTTTTATTTTATAAAAGTCAAAATCACAATTGTCATTACACTCTGATCAATCTCTTTTACAAAGCATTTCCAATTTTCACCAGTTATTGTACATAGAACTATTTGAATACACATTGTACAGAAGTCGCGGAATATACAAATTTACACAAAAATAAGAAAATACAAATGCAAACGCAATCTAATCCTGACCTTTATCTCTCACTTGCATGCAGTAGGTATACTCCCGTTTGCCTAACGGATACTCCTTTGAGCCTGAAAAATATTTACAAATGTTGGATGAGTTTTGTGAACTCAATGAGGTAACCACCATCGATGGCTCACTCCATTCATGCAACACGTCAATACACGTAACCCGTAATTCACATCTTTGAATTTAGCATAATTCATCACATGTCACATTCTCACTTACAAGTAAGGCAATTTTTTTTCATTTCAAACAATCAAACATACTTATTAAAATGTATATGAAATGCTCATGTGACTCTTTTCCCATTTATTACGTTGTTGTGACCGAGTACCTAAACTGTCCCGTATCAATTATGGATATCGGGCTCATTTATAATTGTCCCTCATCCATTGGGGATACATGGCTCATTTTACATAGTGAGCCTTTGGCTCGTATACACTTTTTGAGCTCTAGGCTCTTTTTCACTTTTTGAGCTTTAAACTCTTTTTCGGTGGCGACTCCGGTCACAACTGCCTTTACGTTTCGTGCCTTCATGTAATGGAATGCATCACATTCACGTAATTTCAGTCTATCACATGCTTTCGGATTCACATTCTATTTCACATTCCTCTTTGGACCGTGGTTCGACATTCAACATAATGTTAAGTATCACTTTTGCAGTCATATGCATGTTCACAATTTTCTTCCAGAACTAGGTCCGACATTTAATAATCATGGCATGTCTCACGTATTTCATCAAATTCACATACAAGTAACACTTTAGTATCACATACATGCATCAAATCTCGGACCTTCATTGTCCGACATCAACACAATCAATTCACATTAACATCATCATTCAAAACATATTTTTAAAGCAAACAATTAATTGAGAGAAACTGACTAGGTTACTCACAGTTTGCTCTAGAAGCTATTGCCTCGAAGTCCCGGTAATGTCTGAATGATGGCGCTCTATATGTTCCTCTATATCATGCAAAACATACACATATCACAATTTTGAACAATTGTATAAGTGTCTATTGATGCACACCTATGTATATGAAATATGTACAATGCATGTTCAATGACATTCTCGAGTATTTTTTTTCCATTATTCAAGTCATAAAGTCATTCCAATATCAAAACTCCCTTAAGTAACATTTATACTTAAGGTTTATGTCTCAATACAATCACTTAAATCTAATCTTATAACTCAGTTGCTCATTTCAAATTTTTCCAAAAACATCATTTCGAGCCAACTTTACATTTTCATTTTGACCCCAATAATGAAGTAATTTGGCAACACTTTCTTTAGAACCATGTTCCCTTATGTCTTAAGTTTCTAATGACACTAAAATCATACAAATTGGTCCAGTATTTCGAAAGATATTCTCTAAATAATTTGGACTATTCTTAACTGTAACAGTATTTTGTACTTGACTTCAATTCAGAAATTGAAATTCTTAGAGGTAGAATTAAAATTCAATATCTTTAGAACATTTATATCCCTGTATTTCTAGTTTATTCAAATTTAAAAATTATCTCATTTGGATCACCACAAGTCAATATATAGTCAAAATACTGAAGTATGTTCAGTAAAATCATACCAGTTCATACTATTCCAACAGATTCCCTCACTTTCCTTCAATCAAACTTTTTCAAATAAATTCATAATGCTACCAAATTTTATGTATAGATATTAAAATGTGTTAGGAATCTATTGGTTCAAGAATAAATTCATTTGGAGGTCGGATGGTGAAGTTATGGCCAAAAGAATCAAATATGATTATGTCCTTAATCATATTGTACCTATTTTGGGACAATTGACATAACTTTCACTAGAGATATCAGATTAAGTTCATTCTAGGATGGTTTGAAAGAGGACTTCTAGATCTACAAATTTTATGAAGACTCTGAAAAGAGATGTTTCCATTTAAAGGGTCAAAACACACGGACCGTGTGGGAATACATTGGCCGACCATGTAGCCCACAGGTCTGATAACCTTTTTGCATTTGGAATACACGGTCAGTGTTAATATACATGGCCTAACCGTGTATCCTTTGGATTTTTACTCAATTCTCCTTCTCCAAAATATTTTGAATGGATCCTATCCTAAACCCATTCTAACATCACTTTCAATCATAATCTTCCCAAATTCACCTCTTCTAATGCAATATCACTTCATAACAACTCAAACACCAATTAGATTTCATTAACTCTCAACTCTTAACTTTCAACTCATTTGATTCATCATCTCAAATGGATAACTTCTTCAAGTATACCGAATTTCAACCCAACATCATCCATACACATTTCATATTCCCTACTTGATCGTAAACACTCAAAATATAACACATTCTTATACACTCAAAACAGAACACAACATATACATTCATCCAACAGTGTACTGTGCCTAGTTCTCAATTTCATGTCAAAATTTGGGACTCTTAAAGATAGAATTTAAATTCAATGTCTTCATGAAAAATGCAGCTATATGTCTCTAGTTTAATTCAAATTAATAGTCATCTCATTTGGATAACTAGAGAAAAAGTTATGGCTAAAAGACTGAAGCATACTAAGTGAACATTTTCCAGTCAATCATCTTCAAACTTTCCATATTTTGCACCTAACATAACTTGTAACAAAGATTACCATTTTCTACTTCATTTACTCCTCATTCTTAACTCTATTTCAACTCATTATCATTCATAAATAATTCATGATCTATATGTGTTCATTAACCAGAAACAGAGCATATTTGAATCACTCCTTCAATCTCATTTCTACACTCATCTATTAACACAAAATAGGTCATATACTCATCTCTATATTCATCAACTTCCAATTATCAATAAAACCTCATTTTCACAACCAGTCCATTTTAAAAACACCCCTTTAACAAATCATAAATTATCACTCATCATGTACACAAAATAGGTCACAAACACATCTCTTTGTTTATCAACTTTCAGTTCTTATTCAATCACCATTTTCACTATTAATCATTTATAAACAGTACATAATCTATCATTAATCACAACACAAAAACAGATCATCAAAATATGTCTATAAATTTATCAATGTTTCGTCATATTTTCAACTTCGTAAACCAATCAATCTATCGCTAATAATCATTATAAATACGTTTATAAAATACCCCATAAAGATCCTTAATAAATCACTTACTTGTTTTAGCTCCAACCTTTGAAGATCACGTAATCCTAGCTTCTTGCATGCCACACGATCATCACATTTAAGGGTGAAAGAGGCTGGGTTTTTATTAACATGAAGAAGATAACGAAATGTTGAAGTGATAAAGTGAAGGATGATACAAAAGCTCAATGTTGATGGGTGGGTTATGAGAGCATCGTGTATGAGAGAAAAAGAGATGAAGAAGATGAGAGTATTTTGTGAAAATGGAGGACATGACAAAATAAAGATGGTCTTTCCATATATGTAAATAAAAGTGGGTTAAAAAGGCATGGTAAGTGTCATGACACATGTCACGAAACTTACCACATAAAATAAATACTAATGCGTTTCACTTATGCTACTACATAACTCTTAATAATCAGTTCATTTGTCTCCCAATTTATATACCAATTGTCTCTCAATTTTCAATGCCATATGTCATTAAATCCGAATGTCACATATAAAAATTTCCATTGTCATTCGACTCTTATTTCTACTACTATTCATCAATTGTTCTATCACTTGTCATTTTTTCTAGTCCAAAAATATCCTTAAATTTCAGAAAATTTTCATATTTCACTGAAAATTCTAACCAATGCTTATCCTCTCAAAAATCAATTTTCAGTATAAATAATTCACAATTCCTATTATAATCACATTTACGGATCAATTATACCTGGCAATTGTCAATGAATGCATGTACAGTCATTTTGATGTGTGCAAAAATTCAAATTCACATGTGTGTATGCTAACATTATGCATGTGGATGAAATGCATTTTCCTAATCTTTTATTGCTATTTTCTCAATTACAGAAATCTAGGGTTCTAACCCTTAGGTTGGGAATGGGATATTACATTTTTTTATTTATGTTTTAGTAATCATGAATATTAGACTATAATCTGATTTCATAGTAGAGATTGAGAAATCCTAGGTTGAATAAATCCTTGGTAATTAGGAGGAGTTGATTACAACCTTAGAGATAGTATGACATAAATCTTCTAGATTAGTGTCAAACCTAATAGAGGGATTAATAAAATGGTAACACGATCCTATAAAATTTAACCTAAGTAATTCAATTAGAATCCTTAGGATTAGTTGTTAATAGACTCAAGGTCAACAACTAGCATACCGTATGAGTCTCCATGGTATAATAAATTAATAAAACAATTGCATAATAAAAAATTAATTTATTAAGGGTTTAGGGGGATTTGAAACCTAGAAACTAATTCTTGATATCAATAATTTCCTAAGTGCTTCCTTAATTCTCTTTCGAATTTCGTATGTATTTTATTTTACTTGCCTTAGGTTTAGTTTCTTTTCATTAAAAAATTGTTGGAACCCGTTACCGGATGTCCAACCTCTTACGAAAAACCAAACTGAAACCCGAATCTGTGTTGGAAAACTTAGACTAATCTGAAAATCCCGATATATATATATTTTTTCTTATTAATCTTAAATCCATTTTCATACTAAAAACTTAGCTCAGTTTTTTAGAAGGTCCAAAGTTGCTTTCTAGCTACTTACCAAATGAATAGTGATTTTTTTACCAAATGAATAGTACTTTTA
>JAOSBP010000009.1:872768-888836 GCA_027563825.1 Erythroxylum mucronatum
CTAGAGAGAGAAAGGGGTTTGGTGTGAGAATGCTTGTGAGGAAGAAGAAGATGGTAAAATCCTTAGGGGTTTTGAGTGCTTAAGCTAGGTTTAGAGTTTTCTAACCCAAATGAAGCATGAGTAGGATGAATTGAAGCTTGATTAGGGTTTATGTCATTGTATGATGATTATGGAAAATTGGGGATTTTTCCAATTGGATTGAAATTCATGAGATGTTGTTTGTGTTTAGGAAATCAAGAGTCCATTCAAGGGCAAGAGAAAGGAGGCCATTGATTTTGGGAGATTCCAGGTTCAAGGTGGGTAAATTCTTTATAGTTATTGTGTAATGGGCAAATGTTTTGTGTGTATGTATGCTTGAATGTTAAATTGTGAATTGCTATGTTATGGAGCTTACATTATCATGTGTTTTATGTTATGCCATACACGGCAAGATGTATGAAAATTGGATAAAAATTAAATTGTGTTTATGTCATGCTGTGGATTGACATTTTGATATGATCGTTATGCCATCGAACTTGAATGATGGCATTTTGCCTAAGAAAAAGCATGAAATTGATTGTGTGTGGGTGAGAGAGGAACCGTTTTGTAGTCACATCGACGTTGACAAAAAGCCTTATCCCGGCTGCCCGCTTGTGGCCCACGAGATCCAAAAATGGACTCGTTTCGTTCACGGTGCAAACTTCGGTTTCTCCGTTTTGTTCCACAGAACCCTCGAGCCAATTTGATTGTGCATTTGCATATGATGTGTTAAGCTATGCTTGAATTGAATTACTTCCAATATGAAATGTTGTTATGAATTATGCAATGTGTTGTGAAATGTAAATGTGAATTCTCATTGTGATGCTTTTATGCATGTTGTACATATATGTGGTTGTTTGTGTGGCTCAAAGCTAATGGCTATAATTGGTTTAGCCATTGAGCTGCGAAGCTCAACCTATTTTTCCCTCTTCTCAGGTACAGATCGAGAAGACCGGTAATTCTTGCGAGGCATTTAAACCATTTGCAAGAGAGTTAGCTTTTGTATTAAGTTAGTAGTTAGACCTTTTGGATAGCTTTAATAGCATATTGAACAATGAGCATCAATTGTACTTTGTGACTTGTGTAAGGTTTTGATGTAATGTCGATATGTAATTTAAAGCTATGTACCAAAGCTTTGTTGAACTTCCTTTGAATTGGAAATGAAATGAGAAATGGAAAAGTTTCCTTGTATATGATTGTGTGATTTCTCAAGTTTGCATGTGTTAGTTGTTCTTAGTCTAATGGTAGTGATAGCTAATTATTGCTTGCTTGTCGGAGTTGGGAAGTATGAATTTGAGGGTTGTGATGGATGATGCAAGTTGTATATGATATGAGTTATGAAGTGGTTTTTGTATTTGAAGTGTTGAATTTAGGGAGATTTTGAGTTGGTTTGATATTAGGATGGATGATAGAAGCTTTGGAGAGGCTTGAAAGAAGGTTTGACACACTTTGTCCAGACATGTCCGTTTAACGGACCTTCTCGGGCTAAAGTGAACCTCTTGTCCAGTGTGTGTCCATTAAACAGACATGTATGTCCGTTTAATGGACCTTCTCGGGTGAATTAGGATTGTTTGGCCAGCGTGTGTTTGTTAAACGGACATCAGACATCCATGTCTGTTTAACGGACCTTCTCGGACGGTTTTGGCTGTTTGGCCAGTGTGTGTCCGTTAAACGGACATGCATGTCCGTTTAATGGACAACCTCGGGCCAGCTATAGTATTTTACGATTTTGACCTCTTTCGAGGCAGAATTTCGTTTTGAGGTATTCTTAGGAGTTGTAGATCTCGATGTCTTCTTTCCGATGGTCCAAAATGAAAGCAATTGGGCATGGTTTGAATTGTAAGATTTGTTTCAAAGTTTTGAGGGTTCGTTGGGGATGACCCTATAGGACACCCGCTTGCGCTTTTCGTCTTTCGGTTTCGGATAGTTGGGTTCCGGGAACGGGGTCTGATACCTTTGTTGGGCTTCGGGAACGGGGGCCAACAGTAACCATCATCGATGGTTCACTCAATTCATGCAACACATTAATACACGTAACATGTAATTCACATCTTTGCATTTAGCATAATTCATCACATGTCACATTCTCACTTACAAGTAAGGCATTTTTTTTTTCATTTCAAACAATCAAACATGCTTATTAATATGTATACAAAATGCTCATGTGACTCTTTTCCGATTTATTACATTGTTGTGACCGAGTGCCTAAACTATCTCGTATCCATTGTGGATACCAAGCTCATTTATAACTATCACTTATCCGTTGGGGATACGTGGCTCATTTTACATAGTGAGCCTTTGGCCCTTATACACTTTCTGAGCTCTAGGCTCTTTTTCACATTATGAGCTTTGAGCTCTTTTTTGGTAGCGACTCTGGTCACAATTGCCTTTATGTTTCATGTCTTCATGTAATGGAATGCATCACATTACGTAATTTTAGTCTATCACATGCTTTCGGATTCATATTCTATTTCACATTCCTCTTTGGACCGTGGTCCGACATTCAACATAATGTTGAGTATCACTTTTTCAGTTATATACATGTTCACAATTTTCTTCCGGAACAAGGTCCGACATTTAACAATCATATCATGTCTCACGTATTTCATCAAATTCACATACAAGTAGCACTTCAGTATCACATACATGCATCAAATCTCGGACCAACACAATCAATTCGCATTCACATCATCATTCAAAACATATTTTTAAAACAAACAATTAATTGAGAGAAACCGTCTAGGTCACTCACAAGTTACTCCCGAAGCTAACGCTTGGAAGTTCTAGCAACGTCCAGAGGTTGACGTTCTAGTTGCTCCTCTATAACAAGCAATATACACATATCACAATTTGGACAATTATAAGTGTTTAATAATGCACATGTATGCAATGAAATAGGTGCAATGCGTGTTCATGACAATCTCGGGTATATTATCAAATTTCATATCTTATCCCAATTCTCATTTTATAACTCAATTACTTGTCATTTCATTATTAGCATTCTTTGCTCTTATTATCAATTTCACATTCACTATAATTTGATACACTTTACTCCTCTTCTTTGAATCACAACCTCAATCATGTGAATATCTTTATTCCTAAACAAACTCATACCTTTGGTACTTTGATAACAACACTTAATTCACTAATGTTATTCCAACATTACAAGGTTACACATCATCCAAACTCTCCTTTCTTCTTATAAAATTTTCTCCAAATTTCTAAACCATTGGGTCTATTTTCCATGATCAATTAGACAATGCAACCGAAGTAATTTGGCAGCACTTTCTATAGAAAAATGTTTCCCATTTTCTCAAGTTTCTAATGACACTAAAATCATTCAATTTGGTTTAGAAGTCTAAAAGTTATCCTCAAACATTTCTAGACTGTTCTTATACTGAAACAATACACTATACTCAACTTTCATCCAGAAATTGAAAGTTTTAGAGACTGTATCAAAATTTGACTTCTTCATATAATTTGTACTCCAAGTCCTCTAGTTTACTATAAATTAAAAATCATCTCATTTGGATGACAAAAGATCAAGATATAATCAAAATACCCAAGCGTTTTCAGTGAAATCATAGTAGTTCATACTATTCCAATAGATTCCCTCACTTTCCTTCAATCAAACATTTTCAAATCAATTCATAATGCTACCAATTTTTTATGGAGAGAAAGAAAAATGTGTTAGGAATCTATTGCTTTAAGAATCACTTCATTCAGAGGTCGAGTTAAGAAGTTATGCCTAAAAGAATCAAACATACTTATGTCCTTAATCTTGTTGTACCTATCTAGGGAAAATTGGCATAACTTTTACTAGAGATATCAGATTAAGGTTGTCTTTAGACGGTTTCGAAGAGGACTTCTAGATCTACAACTTTTGTAGGAACTCAAAGTCAGATTTTGTCATTTGGAGTGTGAATGCACAGGTTGTCTGAAACCACGTGGGCAGACCGTGTGACCACGAGTCTGACAATTTTTCTGCATTAGGAATACACAGCCAGTGTGAATATACACGGCTTGACTATGTAACCTTCAGGTTTAATGAAAATTTTCACTCTCTAAGACCCCTCCAATGGTTACTTGATTTACCTCTAACTATCATCATAAATGCTTCATTTAACAAAACCCACAATAATTAAAACATGACTTACTTGATTTAGCTACCAAATCTTTAAACTCTTCAAGAAAATAAAAAAATCCCTAACTTTACCCACAACCCACATTCGTCATCATCTTGAGGTTGGAAGGTTTGGGTTTTCGTTGAGAATGAAAGAGAAAGCAAGGTGAAAGGGTAGCATGAAAGATGAGAGGTTTAGGTTCAACGTGAATGAAAAATTAAAGAATTAAAACTCATGAAGAAGAGAAGAAAAGCTACGAAAATGAAGGGAAGAACCAAAGCAAAACACCAATACCCTTTTTAGAGAGAAGCATCATGAAAGCCAAAAGAAAAGGGGGTCTTTCAATTAAAATAATAATAATTTAAGACATGGTTGGGCAAGTGACACTTGTCACTTGCCACATGTCCTATTTCTAAAGCATTAGACTAGGTTCTTTTATTTAACTAGTCCAATCAATTTCAATTTCTACTCCAATTGTCTCCCAATTTTCAAACTTGTCAATAAATCTTAAAGTCATTTATCAAAATTTTCATTGCCATTGGACAGTAATTTCTATTGCCATTTATCAATTGTCTTGACACTTGGTATTTTTCCTAGTCCAAAAATTACCCAAAAATTTAGGAATTTTTCTAAAATTCACCAAAAATTCTAAATCGAAATATACACTCTCTAAATCAATTTTTCAACACATATAAACCAAAATTCTCAATATACTGACATTTATAAACAATTATACCCGGAATTATCCATAAATGCATGTAAAATTATTTTCATTTGCAAAAAATTCAATATTCACGTGATATGTAATGCATGAGCATGAACTATGTTTTCTATTCTCTCAATAATATCTCATATTTACTATTTCATCCTTAATATGGATAACGGGATGTTACATTAGGCAATAGATCTAACCTTTGACCAAGTTTGACCAAGGTTTCACACATTAGTTTTCTTGATTTTTCTTCTCCAAGTCACTTCCAATGCAATAAAACCTTCATATCACATTAAAAGGGTGCAATTCATACTATCAAAACCAAATCTCAACTATAACCTAACAAATCAAAATTTTTAACAAAATTGGTAAGCTTACCAACCCATTTTCTTCTTCTTCACTTGGATGGCTAAGGAATCACATTGGATGCTTGATAGGAGGTAGAAAAGCGCGAAAAACTCTTTAGAACACTTCTCCATCTCATAGTTGAAGCTCCCTCTTCTTCTTCTTCTTTTCTTTTTTTTTTCTCTCTTCCCTCCTTTGTCCAACAATGGCTAATGTTTCTCCTTGCTTCTCTCTTCTTTTTTTTTAGTTTTTGGGCTCTTTAATGATGTTGTCTCACTGTTACTCACCAAATGAATAAACTAATATCTTAATTCCTGCCTTTTTACTCTTTAATGCTTTACGCATGTCACTTTCATATTAGTTGTCTCTAATGACTCATCACACACATATCATTTTCTCATTGGTCTTCTATAGTGACTCATGAATCCACGAATATCATGTAAGCATACCAAATTTCCCTTAATGAGGTCAAAAAGACTAAATTTCCCTTTAATGCATTTAATTCACCAACTCCTTATCTTTATCATCATCACACCCAGTCTGAAGTCCCGCAATGAAGTAGGGTCTGGAGAGGTCTAATAGTACGCAGCCTTACCCCTACATTGTAGAGAGGCTGTTTCGGTAGAACCACATGTAGGTGTGACAGGAAAATAGTGATGCAGGTTTACAAAATAAATAAGTAAAAACTGGCATGTAAAAAATTGAAGTAAATAGAATTACAATACAATACATAAGGACATACCTGATGGTTGACCAGATCTGCTAGTACCCTCACACCCTATAAAGATCGGCTCTCTTCGTCATTTGTCACGCTAAGAGTCTTTACTGAGCAACCCACTCGCAAAGGCACGAGGACTTTAAAGGGTGTCGTTTACCCTTATCCTATCACGCCAAACTTTCCTAATTCTAGCAACTGCCTCAGTAATGGCCAACTCTAACATATCTTTCTTGATCACTTCCCTTCAGGTCTTGTAAGGCCTTCCTTTCCTCTTCTTATAGCCACTAAGGTTTATTATCTCATAGAATCGTACCGAAGCATCAGAGGGCATCCTGTGCATATGCCCAAACCACCTAAGCCTTTCTCTCTCTCAACTTGTCTACAATACTAGCCACCTGTAGTCTGCCTCTCACTACCCAATTTCGTACGCTATCTCTTATGGTAATGTCACACATCTACCTAAGCATACATATTTCTGCTACTAACAACTGTCGCGTATGTCTACATTTAGTAGGCCAACACTCTAACCTATATAACATGGCTAGCCGAATCACCATTTTATAGAACTTCCCTTTAAGTTTTACAGGGACATTTTTACCACATAAAACACCTGATGCGCTCTGCCATTTGATCCACCCAGATCTAATACGATGCAATTTATCGTTATTGATATTACCATCTCTCTGAATGATGGATCTGAGGTATTTAAAACTCGATTTTTGTGGTATGATGTCAGTGCCAATCGTTACCGATGCCCCTTGTACCATTTGGCTATCCAAAAAGTTACAATCTAAATATTCCGTCTTATACCTTCTCATTCTAAAACCTTTCAATTCTAACGCTTCTCTCCAACGCTCTAACTTGGCATTGACCCCCTCTTTGGTCTCATCCACCAGGACAATATCATCAGCAAATAATAGACACCAAGGTACCTCTCCTTGAATATGTTTGGTAAGTTCATCTAACATTAATGTGAATAAAAAAGGACTTAAAGCCGAGCCTTGGTGTAGTCCAACACCAATAGAGAATGCTTCCGAGTTGCCTCCTATCGTCCTTATGCTAGTCAATGCTCCTTCATACATATCCCCAATCACTCTAATATACGTCCTAGGAATGCCCTTTACCTCCAAACACCACCATATGAGTTCTCTAGGAATCCTGTCATACGCCTTCTCCAAATCTACAAAAACTATATGCAAATCCCATTTTTGTTCCCCATAACATTAGATTAGTCCCCGAAGTAGATGTATTGATTCTATCATGGACCTACTAGGCATAAATCCGAATTGGTTGGCTGATATAGAAGCAGCTCTTTGGATTCTCTTTTCAATTACCTTCTCCCACAATTTCATGGTATGACTTAGTAATTTGATACCTCAATAGTTTTGGTGTTGTTGAATGTCTCCTTTGGCTTTATACAAGGGGATCAACCTACTCAATCTCCATTCATCCGACATCTTGGCTGACTCGAAGATCACATTAAAGAGCTAAAATAACCACTCAATACCGACAACTCCTATTTGCTTCCATACCTCTATAGGGATGTCATCCAGTCCTACGTCCCTTCCGCTCCCTATCCCCCTCAAAACCTTTGTAATTTCTCCCCTTGTGCTCCTCCCCCATTAGTTCCCGTATAGACATTGTCCCGACACGGGAGGTTCCCCTTACTCTATGTTGACCAATATGTCTTTGTTATATAGGCCATAAAAGTATCTCTTCCACCTTCGCTTGATGGCTTGGGCATCTGTGAGTACCTGTCCTGCTTCGTCACGTATACAACAGACTTGGTTGAAATCCTCCATCTCACGTGCCCTAGCTCTTGCTATCTTGAAAATTCTTTGTGCTCCTTTGACTGTATCCAAATCCCTGTACATATACTTGTAAGCGTCTCCTTTAGCCACTGCAGTAGTCTTCTTTTCCTTCTGTTTTTCTAGTTTATACCTTACTCTATTTATAATCTACTCTGCCTCTATTGCATTTGCCAACAGATCTTTAAAAGCTCTCTTTTTCACCTTTACCATCCCCTGGACCTCGTCTGACCACCACCAGGATTCCATCTACCCCCTGTCTTTTAGATAACCCTGGGAGTTTAGTGGCGGTTTCTCCCACTATGGGGGCTACTCCCTGCGACATCCGATTCGCATCCCCACTCACAACCCATGTTATATTATTCCTAACCTAAGTCCTAAAATGTTCCACCATGTCCCCTTTGAGTTTCCACCATCTGATTTTGTGGCATGGCTTGGTAAGTTGATGTGCTTAATTCCTAGATCCAAAACTAACAATTTATGTTGGGTTGATAGGCATTCACCAACTAACTAAATTAAATCCTAAAATTACTTCACAACCGTCTTATCATCAAATTGACCATAAAATACTCTAATTTTGGTCAATACTTATTGATTGGATATTTAAAAAAATTTGAATAGGTCTAAAACCCTCATTACCCATTATTTTCCAAAGACATTTTAATCCTAAACTTTCGGAACTCCCAAAATTCATCTGATCGGGCTTATTTTCGATTCATTTCAATATCATTAGACTCTAATACCTATTTTAGGTATTTTTCAAATTTTCGATTTTAGGTTCCTAAAATTACTATTCAATTGGAAATAATATTCACACGGATTTACTATTCATATAAAATACTATTCACTGAAATCCTCTGGATTTCATTAAAAAGTGTTACCTAAATTCTCAAAGAACATATTGAGGCTTTTAAGCTTGTTTGAACTCATTTCGTAGCTTTTCAGAGTTTTCAAAAATTTTCTGAGAAATTTTTGATTGAGTCAAAAACTATCTCTGGTCAATCCGTGATCACCGTTATAACCTCAATAATAAATTTAAGCGCTTAAATTACTCTAGCATGCCATAAATAATGCATGCTCTATAAAATGCATGTACAAGACATTATACACTACAATAATCGAACTATGGTATTACAGGTATGCTCTTTTTCATAAGTTAAGAATGATATGTGGAGCTATAAAAAATTCAAGTTTATTAGGAAATATTGAATATTGTTGAAATTTTGTATTAAATTTATTTAATTTGACTGACTTATAAGATAATTTAAAATTACACGTGCCCAAATTCAAATTAATATATTTTTTAGCAGTTTAAATTTTGCTAAAGTGAGTTTTCATATAATAAATATGTACCAATTAGTTTTTCCTTCATTTCAATTTGAATATGTTTTTAAGCTTTTCTTTGTTACATTTTTATTATTAAGTATATCCTTAAGTTAGTTTTTTCCTTTTTTATTTTCAACATGTTTTTTTTAGTTTTTATTTGTCATATTCTTAGTATTTAGTAACCTTTTACTTAATAAGTTTCAGAATTGTCCAATATCACTATAAATAGTTATATAATCTTTTATTTGATGCAAGAGGGAAAAAATTATCAATTCCCAGCATACCTTTTTCATACTTATTTATTTATAATTATACGAGTAATTATGAGTATGTGAAAGTCCCTATTTTTGGAAAAGTTTGCATATACGACATAAACCCGGCGGTCGAGAAAATAAATTTTTTGACTTGTCATTTAAAAGAGTAATAATATCAAGAATCACTGCCAAACTTTTTTTTTTGTTTACAGGGGAAACAACTAAATTAACTTAACGCTCTAGAATACAACACTCCTTGCGCATCTCTGTGGAGAAGCTCCTGGATGCCTAATGGAGGCTCCTGAAGGATATGTAGGCTCGGACGTAGTATGACTGCAAGGTTGGCTAAGCTGTTGGCGCACTGGTTTCCTTCTCAGAAGACATGTTGAAGATGAACCTCCCAGGTCAGTGTAAAAGCTCCTGGATACCTATCACCAAAAAAGTATCCCCAGTTAGCACTATGTGTGGGTTAGAGAGAGTATTAATGACCTCGAGTGAGTCCACTTTGGTTATAACTCGATGATACACCAAACCCCAGGCCAGTGTAAGTTCGGAGAACACACCCCAAAGCTCCGCAGATAAGGGCGAACTGCTTCCGAGGTTTTGCTGAAAACCCCCACACCAGTTCCCATGACAATCTCGAATTAAACCTCTAGTGGATACCTTTGTGGAGCCTTGCTTGACTGCTCCATCAGAATTGGCTTTAACCCAACCCTTCGAAGGTTTAGTCTAGCTCACTAGGTGCCCACTGGTATGCCCTATGTTGGAAACACATGGTTTTCCATCGCTCGTGCTCTTGCGATCCAATCGACATAGTCTAGAATGAGTCTGGTACCATCTTCTGGCCAGACAAATCCAGGCTCAAATAGACTACTGTTCTGCCACTTCCATAGGAACCAGCAAGCGACTCTATAGATAATGGCCCACACTACCTGCTGCACCTGAGCTTGCTTCGTGAGGTTAGACTTCAGCCATGTCGCCTCATCTTGCTAGAAAATGCCCGTATCTACCACCTCATGAAGAAATTGACACCAGATGGCTGTCACTCTTGGATAGTCCCACACCACATGAACAGTTGTCTCTTCATGCCCACAGTATTGACAACTGTTATCCAATGTCATATGTCGTGCCACTTGCTGTTGGGTCATTAGGAGTTTATATTTAGCAACTAGCCAGAGGAATGAGCCAATCCTCTACAGGCTAGCCCATTTCTAGATAACCTCCCATAGCTTGTTACTGGAGACCATGGAGAACCCCTCAATTAATTCATAAGCAGACGCCACTATAAACCCCCCATAGTTGGATAGTTCCCACAACAATCTATCTTCCCTTATGGCTTCGACAATAGGGCAGTAAATCACAATTTCTAGACAAATAGTGGACGGAAGATACTGTTGAAATTTATGCCAAAGCCAACTGCCTCGGTCGTTCGTGAGGTTTGTGACCGTAGCGAAACAAAGACTATTAGGGACTTGAGAGGTTGCCATATGTATTAGATGTCCCCAGCCGTCCACCCAGTTGTTCAGCCAAAACAAAATGAGTCGCCCATTACCCAGGGACCATTTGAGTCCCTGTTGAACAAATTGCCAAGATGCCTAGATCCCCTTCCAAATAACCGAAGCCCCTGGTCTGGAGATCCTGAGGGGAATCGGATTAGCATCTAGTCTATATTTATCACGAAGAATCTAGACCCAAAGAGCGATGGGTTTATTGAGCAAGTCCCATCCTAATTTAGCCAGTAGCGCATCATTGGTAGACCACATACGATTGATGCCCAAACCTCCTGCAGCTTTAGGCTTACACACTGACTCCCAGTTAACGAGATCCATTTTACGACATTCATTGGTTGATCCCCATATAAAGTACCGCATAATTTTTTCTAAGTCATTGCACAACTGGCGCGGGATTCGAACCGTTTGCATCGTGAAAATAGGAAATGAAGAAATGACTGCCTGGGTTAAAGTAACCCTTCCCGCTAGAGACAACAACTTGGCGCTCCAGCCGGCAAGTTTCTTCTAGGCATTATCAAGGATGTATTCATACATATTCCGAGTTGTCTACTCGTAAATCAAGGGAACCCCTAAATACCTGCCTAGTTTATTCGTACTGGTAACCTGAAGTCCTTGTCTAAGATGTCTCGCGGTTTCCCTAGGAACATTCTTATAGAGAAAAAGATCCAAGTTTTGACTTGACTAACTTTTTGAACGGAAGCTAGGTAGAATGTCTCCAAAGTTCTTGCTGTGACCTGTGTCTGCAAATCTGTTGCTTCTGCAAAGAGCACAAGGTCATCTGCAAAGAATAGATGAGAAATGGGAGGTCCCGTGCGACTCAGTATAATCGGTTTCCAACCCCCACATCCCACCTCTTTAGAAATGAGGTATCCTAGTCTTTCCATACATATAACAAAAAGATAGGACGAGAGGGGGGTCTCCTTACCTGATACCTCGCAAGGGCCTGAAAGGCTCAGAGACGGTTCCTTGCCAAGTAACTTGTATAGAAGCAGTCGTATCACACTTTATAATAACCTAGATTAAATTCTCTGGGAGTCCAATCTCTATCAGAGTATCCTAAATAAACTGTCAACGAAGCCGGTCATAGGCTTTCTCCTGGTCACTACCAAACTTCAGTACGTATTGCATTTCTTTTGGCCTTGGAAACTTCAAAAAAATTGTACTGTTACTTGATTTGCAAACACAACAGAAAACCAGAAGATACCTATCTTCGTAATATGTCAAACTTCAGGCCTTTCTATGTGGAGATTGCGTTCTAGGTTCATTATTCTCAAGGTTGCTGAATGTACGACGAATTTTCTGCTTCTTTCCTTCGTTTAGAAAATTTTAACTTATTAATTCACAATCGAAATCCTCCAAAAACCAATAATTAGTAGTGTAATTATTTGCTAAAATCTGTTGGTATCGATTAATTGATGAGAAGACTTCGACACTTGTCCAGCTTTCTCTTCTGCTATAACTTAAAGCTCCCAAGCACAAAGCGCATTACTGGGCAAAGGAGACCCGCACGAGAAAATGCGATTCAAGAGTGTGGAGGAGTGTTGCTTCCACGTGTGGATTGTGGAACGCAGCCGCAAACCATGAGCCAAGCTCAGGTGTGGACCCCTATTGCGAATTGTATGGAGAATAGCTCGAACATGTCACTCCCTATTTCGTCTTTGAACATTTTCTCTCTTCAGAAAATCTCCGAGCACCAAAAAGGTACATATCAAAAGTACTAAGATTTGGAATACCATCTGATGATGATAGCCAATTGGCACTACCTTTTATGTTATATAAATAAGGCACTAGCTCATAATTTATTAGTATCTTCAGTTTCTTTCTGCTTTAAAAATAGTTTAATCCGAGTCTCATCGAACCAAACGAGAATGGTGGTTCTTAGAAACAAAAATCCTGGCTTTGGCGAGATGCATGCCATCATCAGCAAGAACCAGCTGCCTGAAATATGCATATTTGGGTTCAAAGAGCCTGATGGGGACGATGATGATGACGACGACGACAAGTCAGATGTCGCTCCTGCTGCTTAACTTCCTCTTTGATTAGATCAAATAAGAGTACCTAGCTAAGTAGACATCCCAAGGACATCACTTGTTGCTGAAACCCTAGGATGATTTAGCTTCAGGCTACTATATATAGTTACAACATACTGCTACTACTGCGACGACTGAGCTCGTGAAATTTCAGGCTACTATATATGGTGACATGCTGCTACATATGATATATATATATATATATTGAGTTATCGTATGGATGGACTGTATCCTGTCTACTACAGATGATGTCAAATATATCATATGATGTCTGACGTTTCCGTATAGTAGTATAACAGAAATATTTTACTTCAAAAACACAAGCATCACGTCTCTCTGTCTCTTTTCTGATCTCTCTCAGCACACACAACGCTTATATAAATATGCTTGCTTTATTCGGTACGTATTTACAGTATGCACACTATGCTATGATTAGGGTTCTTCCCCCCTTCTGAACTGTCCGCTTTGTTTTTGTTCCATACAGTACACATCTGCAAAAGATTGGGAATTGATGAATTAAATTAAGAAATCGCAGCTTCTTTCCCTATACATAACATCTTGGTTAGCTAATTAAAACAAAGTGAAGTCATTGATCGTATCTTGTTCCGTACAAAAACAATTATGAACGTGGAAGTTGCTTAACGAGAATGCGAATATATGTACACCTAAAGATGAAGTAAGAATATTTATAGACAGATATGTATGAAGCACTTGTTGATTCCTTGCGAATTATACTGTAAAATCTGAAGAGGGTATTCTGAGCGGAATGCTCCAGTGTTTCTTGAACTGTGTCCAAATATCATGTAATAAGTGATGTAAGTACTATATCTGGTAACAATAAGTGGATAAGATATACTTTAACTGCTTCTGTTCCAAGATTTCTAACAACTTGGTTGGTGATCATGTGCTAAGGGAAATGATAAGATTATGAGAAAAAGGAAAAAGAAAAAGATATATACATACGTAGTTTGCTTTTGCTTTTGCTCCTGCTTCACAATACATCGTTCCGCGCTTTCTTGGTATCTGCTGACAAAAGACAGCAAGAGCATAGTACTTAAAAATTGCTTCCAAAGCCACTTTTTCGCTGGATAATGATAGGGTTATTGGTATCCTTACACTATTTGTTCATTGTATGTGTGTGCGCGTTTAACATTGTAATTTACCAAAAAAGGAATAGTTATTGTGGTATAAAAATAATGTAATTTGCATGTAGTCAACCTGTAATGTAAGACAAAAATTCAATAACATTATTAGTGAAATTGCTAATAACGATCTTCGGACTCATACCACAAATCAAATGTATACATAATCTTTGGACTTCTAAGATTGACTTCTACATTATGCTAGCTATGGATCATTTTCATATATTCTAGATTATTAGAAACGATGTTATACAGATGTGCTCTCTCTAACACTTAACTCGTTCAAGGGTTAGGATTATAAGATATGTATTCAACTAGAAATGCATTTCTTTTTAATTATAATGTCAATTGAGTTAATACTTCTACTCCTTCCCTTGAATTGCCCCGTAGAGTCGAATATGTAACAAAGAATCAAGATTTTGGTTTTTTATACAATCTATAATTTATAACATAATAAAGGAGATATAACCTACTGCAAGTTTATCATTTATTAATTAAGTAGCATTTAAAAAGAATTCATATTTTAATGCACCATTGGTAAAATAGTGTAGTGCCTGAAATGTACTTAATTGTTGATACATTTAATCCTTGACACTTAGTGATTAATGCTTTGAAATGATTAAGACATTTAATTTAGTTCATATTTGATTTTAGGTAAAATTTGAAAGCATAATAGCTAAAGTGAACTGAAAGCATACTCGTTGAGCTATCTTCTTGAGATTCACACTCAATCGACTTCATGGAGCAAGAAAGAAAAGGGTTAAAATGAAGAAGATACAAGAAAATACCAAAAGGAAAGAAGATATGCAAGATCATGGCCCTAGGATGTGTCTAATCGCCATGAAAAATTAGTCATGATCGTGGGACCGTGTGATTGTCTTTGTCACGCCCATGACTCATACTCACGGGCGTGACACACCAAGTCATGCCCGTAAACTTGCCGCTTGTCCCTCCTATAACCTAGTTTTTTTTCTATAAAAGCAATGTTTTGTGAAGGCAGAAGGCATACTTGAACAGACGTGATTTTCTTCATTTCTTCTTCGAGTTTTGACATCTCTAAAGGTGATTCATAGCCCTTTCTTAGAGATTTATAAAGAAGATAGAGGGCTAACCATCCCAACACCGGTTCGGAGGTGAAATCGATTCCAAGGATTTCATTTAAGCATATCATCTTTGTATATCGTGTTCTTTCCCTCTTTTTGGATTGTTTACATTATCTTGTGTTTATTGATTGAGTATTGTGTAAGAATGATCTTGATGCTCTATTGGATTGTTTTTCATGAGAACTCACTGATATAACTTTGAATACGATACGTAATAGTCATGTTTGAATTCGTGTATCACAATTAATGGTATTATATCGTTAGGGATAACTTAACCTAGCTTAAATAATCCGAGCCTGTGTGATTATTACTTAAATTGGTTTATTTCTCTCATCATAAGGCAGTTGTCCTATTAAAAATGGAGAGCTTATTCTAGGTTATTTGATAGTTAGGGGTTAATCAAAGAGCTTTATCAATAGTTTGAAAAGAGGTTTGAAGACGATAATGCAATGATGTATGTTAAATGTATGTAGGCTAAGATTGAACCAAAGAACATATTTTAAACATATTTGACACTTTTTTCGCTTTTGATTGCTTTTATAAATTGTTTGTGTAGTTTTATTTTATTTTGTTTTCTCAATTACATCAACTTAAACCCCCCCTCCCCCTTTATTTCCTTTACATCAATTATTGTCATTACGAGAATTAACAGAACATTTCATGTAGATATGATTCCGACTCACCACAGCTACAAATTTTTGGTGTATAGAGTTAGGTAAATTTTTCAGTGCACTCGACACGCGCTGTGTCGGACCCCGGCCCCGAGGCCCGACTGCCCCGAGAGGCGAACCCTATGGGGGCCCGTTCCCGGGACATTTCTTGGCTTCGTTGATCTTGTAGTGGTTGGAATCCGTTATCGGAATCCAACTCTTAAACCGGATAACCTAACACTTGATCCGATTGCCTTGTAGGGTTAATCCCAATTAACCCTAATTTCAAGTTAATTACTCTTGTATATCATAGCCTTATGACTCTTG
>JAOSBP010000009.1:894975-909763 GCA_027563825.1 Erythroxylum mucronatum
AACAATTTATACTTCAAAACCTCAAAAATAAATCGAAATCATGCTTAATTCATCAAGAAGAATTTCGGGGGCCAACAAGGAGGATCAGACATTATTGCTTCCAATCTAATGAACCAAACCCTTCTTACTAAAAATGCCTAGAAATTAATTTAAGACAAACAATCTTTGCGAGTTAGACGGGCCAATGCTTATTACATAAAAGGTAAATCCATGGAAATGGCTCAACCTTGATGAAAATCATTTGTAAAACTAGGGACAATTTAAAAGTGAAGTGTGAATATCAAGTTGGTAATAGGGACTACTTCAACTTCTGGTTTGACCCTTAGACTATCTACCACATTATTAAATAAGAGGTCTTCAAAAGTACTATAAAATTGGATATTGATGTAGCTTGCGGCCTAGGCATCCTAAAAAATTGCTCAAATTATGATTCATCTTCAAATATAGTTCAATTATATCCAAATTCAACTTGGGAAGATAAGATAAAATTAAATGATATTTGAAGGCCTCAAGTTGCCTCTCAAATCACTTAGTTAAGCTAATATATTGTTTAGAGCAACCTCAAGTTAAATAGTACCAGGTGGTATGGTGAAATAACCACATTCTTCCACATTCACATACACTGTGGAAAGCTTTTAAGCTAAAGTCATCCACCTTAGACAGGATAGGCAAATTTCTCCATATCCTTAATAGGTGTACCTATGTAAGAATTAAAGTGAATCTCATGACTACCTCTTTTCTTATGTCCCTACTCTAACAACATTTGAAGATTTATAATGGTGATGTGTAGTATACAAAATTTTACTAATTTCATTGATTCTATTTTTATACCTTTCCAAAAGTGGAAGACAATTTTTCTCAGCTTTTTGGAGGAGATGGGAACACTATGATATTTGAAAAGGTGCGACTGAACATTCAATCATATTAGCATCCTTATTCTAGCTATAAATTTAACATCAGAGAAGTATAGCATGCTTTTATGTTGGTTAACTCTTAGCCCTAAGTTCTTATATAAAGTCTAAAGAGATTTATATAAGACTGAACCTGAATAAGAATCATCTCTAGATAAATTATATAAGACTAAACCTGAATAAGAATCAGCTCTAGATAACAAGATCAAGTCATCTGCAAAGCATAAGTGAGTAAGCTTTAATGGTTTGCCTTTGTGGTGGAACTTGAAGTTGGGATTGTTTAAGGTATTCTTAATAATTATCCTCAAGAGAATTTCCTAAGTAATAACAAAAAGGTAGAGGATAGGCGATCCCCATGCCTAACTTCATTAGTTCCATTGAATTGATTGGTAGGAGATCTATTAATGAGAATGATGAAAGAAAAGGAAGAAATGTAAGCATAAATCCAAGATATAAATTTGAACAAGATGCCAAACCATTAAAGATTGCACAATATGAAATTTTAGCTAATAGTATCAAAATCTTTTGTAAAATCCACTTTGATTGCATAGTTTTTGATGGATTTATTGGTGTCATAATCCCTTATCAGCTCCTGAATAAGAAAAATGTTGTTAAAAATAAATCTACTTGGTATGAATGCACTCTTAGAAAGATGAATTAAACTCTTCAAACTCCCCTTCAACCTCATAGCTAAAAGCTTGGACAGCAGCTTGTACACTGTCTTACAACAATAGATGGGGTGAAAATCTTTCAGGTTGTTAGTATTAGGGATTTTAAGGATGAGAAATATATAAGCGAAATTAAGCTCCTTTAATAATCTTCCAAAGGATAGGAATTCCTAGATCATATACATTAACAAATCTCTAATGTAAGCCAAGTAAACTAAACAAGCAATTCTTCATTTCCATATGGGTAGCTGGCCTCTACAGGTCCTCTAATAGTTCAGCATTGAGGGGGCTAGAGTGACCTAAAAGTTTGTTTAGCGATTAAGCCAAGATTCCTTAAACTAATTAGTTCCTTATACAGGTCAAACACCATTCCATGAATGGAAGTTGCATCTTTGATTAGCTGATTATCATTAACAAGTAGGCAATGAATTTTATTAGTGTTCCTTCTAGCTAGAATAAAGTTATGAAAGAACTTAGTGTTAGTGACCTTGAGAAAACTCTTCACCTTAGATTTTAACTTCTCAGCTTCCTCATTAATTGATATGACCTACAATCAGGAATCCAAATCCCTATAAATCTCTTACAATATCTATGAACCCTTCCTTATAAGCTAGGAAAATTAAAGAATCTAAAAGGAGCATTTTTAAAACCAAAATTGTTGGGAACAACCACTTTTATGAAAGAATGATATGAAAAGAGAGGAAGAACAAACTATGTAAAGTAATTATGCCATATACCTATCCATGCTTGATTGAATAACAAACTATGAAGCTTTCTCCTAGTGAAGCTCCTGCCTAGCTACTTGTATTCCAGGTAAAGTGATAACCAACAGATTTTAAATTTAATATTTCTAGCGAACCTAATATGGACTCCAGCTCTCTGCCTATGGCATTATACTTTATTCTATGTCCTTGAGCTTCCAAAGGATGAAGGATATAGTAGCAAGGTCTTCCCATAATTATGCTCTTTGGAAAGCAAAGTTAGAAGCATAAATGATTGTCAATTGAAAGAAAACTATGGAATCCAATCTCTTACACTCTAAATGAATGAATTGACTAGAGTAGTTTAGTTTTGTAACCTTTATCTTTTTCTTGTCATAAGCAAAAACAATTCTTCCATTTTAGTGGTGTAAATGACTGGATCCAATGATCCATTTAGGCCCTAAAAGCTTCATAGATTATTGAAATTTATGATTTTTGGCTCTATTATCTTGTAACCCCAAGATAGAAGGATTTTAATCCAAAAGTAGGTATTTTATTGCTGTATCTTAAGATGTTCATTCATCCCTATAATATTCCAAAAAATCATGACTGGGTTAACTCAAAGAACTTACTATTCCCTGGCTTTTTTCTTCCTTCTACCATATTTTTTTGTTTAAATTTAGAGTGGAATTCTCACACAGTTTCTCCATTGGGATATGAGTTTCGTGATTGCTGCCTCCTCCTCTTTTAGTTCTTTGTCTTTAGAAATATCAAGTAAATTCTAATATTATTCACCTATTTCAACTTCTTCTAGAATTTTCTCACTAAGACTAGATACTTGGACCTTAATTATTTTTATGGTTTAGAGGTTTTAGTGGTTTTAGCATTAGGTCTGGATTCAGGAGTATCCAGGTTCTAAGTAACAGTGTCCATTTGTATTTTGTCCATTGTATCCCCCTTCCTTTAATTTCCTGGTAGTCTCCTATTTTGAACAATTTCCTGCTTCTTTCCAAACTTTCTTCCTAAATTGTGGTCCTTAATTGTAAGAAAGTTTGATTTCAGTTATAATAAGTTCACCCATTTTATTAAGTTTCATTACTAGGAAGGCCTTAAGTAATTCATCTCTTATCTTAACCTCAACATAGATTCTAGCATAACAAATCCTTTCTAGCTTTGCAGTGGGAGAATCAAAAGCTAATGGTTTGCCTATTGAACTAGCAAGGAAGCTTAAATGATCCAATGTCCAATATCCAAAAGTTATATTATGGAAATTAATCCATATGGAAAAGAAATCTATTCCATTTCATCCAATTCCATACCTGGAATCCAATTTTGGACAAACATATGTTATCCCTTAATGTGCCAAGGTCCAGTCTCCATAACCAAGGAATTTGAAAATGAAAGACTCCTCTTCAGTCAATAGCATTTTTCTCAGGCCCTTGTTGTGCCATTTGAAATGTACCCAAGCTTAAACGTGAGAGAAGGTAGGTCTTTTGTAAAAAAAGAACCCAACAAGGCTAGAAGACTAAGATCTAGCTCTAACTTGCAGAAGCTCCAAAGGTGAGGAAACAACCCCATTCATGATGGTAAAGTGGAAAAACTTACGTTTCTAAGAGGGGTACTTTACTAGAAAAACACTCCTCCATGTTTTGGTAACATCCTTGGTCAGTACTGTGGATTTCCCATTCCCTTGATTTTCCAAGGACTCCCAAATAGATAGGAAATCTGAATCCATGCTTCTTGACTCCCGTAAAGCCTTTTATGCAATCTTCAAGCTACCTCCTATAGGAACCTCCATTTTTCTTACAAATAGTGAAGATATTGGCAAGAAATCGGTAACTTGCCAAAAATTTACTATTCATAACACTGTAGATTAATTAATTAATCTACAATGTAAGCCCTCCTCCTTATCTTCCAGGACATCACTTGAATTGCCTCACAAACCACCTAAAGTTGCCTCCTTGAAGTTCCAATCTTACTGGACACTTGAGTTGCCTCTCACCACTCTCACCAAAGATCGTTGCCTCTCACCTCTTGCCACTCACCATTGTAGATTACTCTTTCCTCTCTTGCTAGACACCACAGTTGATCTGGTACTCTAGCCACTCTCGCCCCAATCTACTCAATGTTTACCATTACATTAAGGTTTACAATAACATATATGGTTGTCTTTCTATCTAAATCCTTTTTAGTTCAAATTTTATAAATTAATGATCAAAATTTACTTAGGCCCCGTTATTTTTTTGCTACATATTCTAATTCTTGTAAAATATAAAGTTAGATAGTATATAACAACTGGTTAAAATCATAATAATAAATTTAAAACAATAACCATTTTGTTTTATATGATAAAGATAACTGTAATTATACCTATATGTAATAATTAATTTCTATATAATACTTGTAAATGAAAGTCATGATGTACGCCACTTAGAGAGTTCACAAAAAAATCATATTAAATGTAACTTTATGGTGACGAACTAACACATACAGGGACGGAGTTACAATGGGGCACTTGCCCCTATTGGCTCCAAAAAATTTCACATGAAAAATTATTATTTTAAGTTTTGATCCCATAAAAAAATAAAATTTTGCTCCAACCAAAATTTTGCCCCCATTAAAAATAAAATTTTGCCCCCAGTCAAAAAAAAATTCTGGATCCGTCCCTGAATACATATCACCCTATATTTGGAAAAGGTAGTCACCAACTAATTGACCCTACTAATAAATGGTACCTTTTAATACTGCCAACTAACTTCTTCCTTTTAACGATTTGACCTTAAACTATTTATCCTAGGAAATAAAATGGTACTTATCACATTCTACTACCAGCTAATGGGCCCTAAGTTAATTGTGCTCATGGAACCTTTTTATTTATCACGAATGCATTCTAAGTAATAGTGGAGATAATGATATGTTAGGGAACATAACTACCACGTGTCTTTATAAAGAAGAACACATTTACCCCATAGCTAGTTTGAAACTCCTGGGAACTCCAATCCTTAACTAAACGTTACATATTACACATTCCAAGTCCTACTACAATAGTCAAGAATTTGGAATTTATGTTTTTATAAACTGATATCACTTCTAATCTATTGTAGCAGCTTGTTATTAAATTATTCCTTGGTCAAGCTTTTATTTTTGAAAATGTTAGTGTTCCTCTCATCTTATATGGCTTTGACTAAGTATGAAAGTATTAAACAGAAGCACCACTTCACTATGATATTAAAATGTTTGATAGTGGGGCCTCATGCTTTTAGGTTATTCCATTCGTATGGAGCATCATAGATGTAGCATTTGCAGTAGTGCTTTCCAAGTATCTAAAACAAATTCACATTGAAAAATATATGTGATTTTTACTTTCCTTAGCCATTTTACAAAGTATGTACCAATTGGTGAGGTTTAAATACTTCACTAGCTTTTCAACTATAGGTAATTCACAATTTATAGCTAATCATAGTGTAATGGAAGAGGTTCTTGGTGTTTAAACCATACAATCTTAATATATGGAATCTTGCTAAGATTGTTTGAAGAACTATCTTAAAAGAGTAATTAGTGAAACTGCCATTATTGGTGTGCTTCTAGATGATGGTATCTTCTTCATATTTAAGGCAGGTTTGGATGACCTATGTATAAAGAGATTTGGAATGGATTTTTTACTAAATATTTCCTTGTTTAATTAATGGTTTGACAGTGGCAACAACTCTTAAGTTTCCCAAGGGTCCTGTTGAAAGCCAATTATCAAACCAAAAGCTTGTACTTTTTCATTTCCATTTAAAAAGACAAATTCAGATTTAAACTTGTCCCTTCTTTTCAAAATTGCTCTCAAATTTAAGGATAAGTATGGTTTGATTTTCAAGTGCCATATGATCTTATGCTTGATGTATATATCATGAATCCATTTGCACTATAAAGCTTATTTATCATGCATTAGCCTTTATAATCTCTTAGTGGGTATGACTGTATTTAATCTTTTTAGAGGAATTATGCCAAGACCACCTCTATCTTTTGGAATGCAAACATCCTTCCACCTAACTCTAGCTCTTTTAGATGTTTCTCCACTACCTAACCATAGAATTTATTGCAATGTATTTGAAGATATTAGTTGCGAAAGCAATATGAATAGCCTAATATATATTAATGGAATTCAAATATAAGCAATGAGTTGAGCTCTACCAGAAATGGATAAAATCTTGTTACCTTAATTAGAAATTTTGTTATTAATCTTATCAATCCAATTGTTGAAGTCTCTTGATGAAAGTTTGGAAGTAGAGACTGGACTTCTAAGATAAAGAATAGGTAGGAACTAGAATTTCAAACCAATGAGATTCCTCATAGAATGTTCTTGTCTCATTGAACTTCTTTAAAGATAGAATCCACTATTGGAATAATTGATTTCTAGCTTAAAGAGTTTGTTAAAAACCTTAAGAGCTTTCATGAGGGTTGAAACAAAAGTAGGGTCAACTTTGGAGAGGAGTATGAGATCAATAGCAAAGCTTCTGTTTGTGATTTGTAGTTGCCCATATCTTAAGTGGAATTTTAAGTGCTTAGTTCTTTCCACTACTCTCTTAAGAGTTTTGTTGAAGACTTCCACCACTAGAGCAAAAAGATATGGTGATGTAGGATCTTCCTGTCAAATCCCTTTATAGCTTTTAAGAGATTAGATACCTGTCCATTAAAAATTATCCTGAATGAGGAAGTGGATATGAATTATGTAATTCATTGAATGAAAGCTTGTGAAAAGCCCATAGCATGGAAAATATTTATGGTGAAATTTTAATCCACACTATGATATGCTTTTTTCAGATCAATCTTAAGTAAATAATTCAAGCTGCCTGTTCTCTTGGAGTAAGTTTTCACTAGCTCCTGTAGCAACAAAATGTTTTCACCAATGGTTCTTACAGGGATGTATGCTCCTTAGGTAAGATCAGTGTAGTTTTGGAGGACACTCTTCAGCTTGTGAGCAAAGATTTTAGAGATCATCTTGTATACTATGTTGTAATAGGAGATATGGAAAATTTTGAGAACTAATTCTGCTAACCACAATTAAAAATGAGGGTCAAAATGGTGTTATTGACTTCAGTGAGTAGGTATCCCTTGTTAAAGAATTTCATGACAACATTAATAACTAGTTGCCTTATTAGAGGCCAAGATCTAATGAAAAAATACAGGTTAAAACTAACATGGTCAGGAGCTTTATAAGTATTCAATGATTTTAGAGTGTCTTCAATATCTTATATAGTGATAGGTTTGCTTAAAGATTTAGCTTCTTAAGAGGTAATAAATTCCTGCATGGTTTCCTTGAGGAATGTACTGTATGACTATGCATTAGTAGGAAAACTCAAAATGCAAGAGAAATAATTTAATGCCTCATCTAACTGTTATTATTGTGATCCAATTTGTGATTTTCACACTCCATAGAGATTATTTTATTCCTTTTGAAGACCACAAAAAAGCAGTGTTTCTATCTCCACTTTTTAACCATTCAATTTGAGATCTTTGCTTCATCAAAGAGAAATAATAGAAAAGAGCATTATAGAGATTTTTCAATACAAAGAAGTGGACAGAGGATGTATTGAGTGCTATGGAGATAGCTGAAATTGATATGGTCATACGGATCGAAAGAGCTCATAAAGCAACATATGCAACTTGGGATCGGTCTAACAGATTATATCTTATGACCATTAAGAGATCCACACCTGACCATCTGTTTAGTGGACTTCTGGATATAGACATAGTGAAGAAATTTCTTGGTAATGTCTCCCAAAGGTACACAGTCTCACCTAATGTTGAGATAAGTGCTTTGATGAAAGAATTATTCTCTATAAAGTACACGGGAGTAGGGGGAGTGATGGAGGGCATATCAAGAATGATCCATCTTCACAGTAGACTGAAGATGCTGAATGTCTCTTCCTGATGTCTTCATAGTTCACCAGACTTTGAATACACTCCCTCTAGAGTTTAGTAATCTGGTGATGACATATTATTTGTTAGATGAGTAATGGTACTTTAATGCTTTGATAGCTCATTGTATTGCTGAGGAGGAGAAACTCAAGCTTGCTACTCCTACAACCCTCAAAGCAACTAAAGGGAAGGAAAAGATGAAGCCCGTTCAGATCAAAGGTAGAAAGTCTAAATCTTCTCCACATGCTGATGTTGGTAAATCTAGTACTGGTAAAGGTCCTATAGATATAAGGAAGTCAGTAGTATAAGGCCAAGAAAGAAAGACTGAGACCATCAAGTAAATCTTTGCCTTATCAATTTACGAATCTAATTTTCTATAGTCGCACTAATTTCTTGGTGACTAGATTATGGATCATCTGATCAAGGTGCTTCCACAATGTAGGGGTTCATATCCAAGATAAAGCCAAATAAGGGGAGGGAGAAACTGATGTTGACAACAATAAAAAAGGTAATGTAACATCTATAGGGGATGTATGTACTGAACCTTCATGCAAAGTTCATTTTAGTTTTACACGACACATTTTATATATGATCTTTATATCAATTTTGGACAAAAAAATGTTAATTTTTTGTATTTAATGCTTCTATTGTACAGTTGATCTTTATATCAATTTTGGACAAAAAATGTTAATTTTTTGTATTTAATGCTTCTATTGTACAGTTGTTGTTTAATGCAAAACATAATGGTATAACTTTCATGTCATATGGTTTGTATGTAATGTGTATTATCCTGAATTAGATATATGCTTCTTCATATCTGAACAAGTTATGAAAAAAAGAACCCAGATGAATGATAAGTCATACATATTGTGGCATAAAGTTTTAGCCACATTTCTAGAGCTAGGGTTGAGAGATTGATTAAGGAAAGCATTCTCTCAATTTTAGATTATGATGATCTGGGAACATGTGATGATTGTTGGAGGGGTAAATAATAAGGAAAAAGGGTCAACTCATGTTTTTGGGTTGTTGGGTCTAATACATACAGATATCAAAAGACCTTTCACAGTTGCATTATGCAATTCCAAATGTATTCTGACATTTGGTGATGATTATTCCCATTACAGTTATGTGCTCTTGCTTAAAGATTGAAGGTTAAGAACCAACTGGAAAAATTCATCAAGATAGTTAGATCTAATCGTGGAGGAGAATATCATGGCAAACACGATGTTTCAGGACTTGAAAATGTCCGTTTGCTAGATATGGAATCGGCTAGAATAGTGACTAAGCTCACTATGCTGGGTAGTCCTAAGAAAAATGGTGTGTTGTCGAAAGGCATAACAACACCCTAAAGGACTTAAAGAAGTCAATGCAGAACAGGATTAATCTACCTGACTATCTAAAAGTGTGGAAACCCAGGCTTGCACACATTTGTGTATGGGGCTACCCTTCTATGGTAGGATAATCCTTATAAAAATAAATTGCATGCTCGTTTGCTCATTGCTATTTAGTAAGATATCTTGATCACTCTAAAGGCTACATATAATACTATAGAAGGAGGAGGGATTAGAATAGTGGGATCATAAACAACTTAGTTTTTGGAATACGATGGCTATGATGATGGTGGGCCCTTTGACCCTTCGGATGATTGTAGGGTGGATACTATAGTTATTATGTACCCGTTACTCATATGGTCAAATCCGATGGATCTAGGTCTTTGTACCGTGCCTGTATAAGAACAGGAACTCATACCTGTACACACAAAGGTTCCTGGGGTACAAGATTTAATACAATTGTGTAAATCCACTAGAGTGAGACTACCTATTATCCTATCTAATTACGTAGTCTATTTGGTGAACAAGACTATGATGTTAGATATGTTACGGATCTAGTTACTTTTACATAAGCTGTTTCTAGACCCAATGCAGATTTGTGGTGGATGCAATGACTGATGAGCTGCAAGCCATAAAGCATAATAAGGTCTGGGAGCTAGTGGATTTGTAGCAGAACTACAAACCCATCAGTTGTAAATGAAGTTTTATGACTTAAAGGATTTCGGGATAAAGTTCAACGATTTGTGGGCTCGTTCAGTTGCTTGATCGTTCACTAAGGAAGAAAGGTTGACTTTAATGTTACCTTTTCTCCTGTATCCTTATAGGATATATTTTGAGTGATTATGAAAATTGTAGCTCATGATGATATAAAGTTACATCAGATGGTTGCCAAAACCGCTTTCCTTAATAAAGACCTTTATAAAGAGGTCAATATGGAATAACCTAAAGAATTTTAGGATCCAAATGGAACTGACATTGTTTGCACATTAAGCAGATCAATATATGATTTGCATCAAACCTCCCGAAAGTGATACGTTACATTTGATGAAGTTGTAACCCTTTTTAGCTTTATAGAAAATAAAGTTAAAAAGATTCTGGTATCACAAGGTCAGGGGGCCAAAGTTATCTTCCTATTATTGCATGTGAATGATATATTGCTCACATTGAATAACTTGACCATATTGCATACGGTTAAGAAACTTTTGGCTAGGTATTTCAATATGAAGGACCTTAGTGAAGCATCTTTTGTCCTAGATATTCAGATTTACTGGGACAAATCTCAACACTCATTAGAGCTCTCAAAGAGTGCATACATTGAGTATGTCCTACAAAGGTTTAATACGATTGACTGTAAACCTATCGTAGCACCTATCTCTTATAGTGAGAGATTATCTTTGGTATAATGTCAAAGAATAAAGTATACAGAGAGGTTATGAGGAATGTTTTGTATTTTAGTACAGTTGATAACCTGATGTATGCTCAGGTAAGTGCTAGGATGGACATTACATTTACTATTTGACTACTTGGTCAATATCTAGTTAACCTAGGTATAGATCATTGGAATGCAGTCAAACAAGTGTTAAGATACTTAAAGGGAACTAAGGATTATATATTGACGTATAGAAAAGTCAACAGGCTAAACCTCGTAAGGAATTCAGATTCAATTTTAAGTTATGTGTCTAGATGATTGAAAGTCCACTTAAGGTTACATTTTTATATTTACAGCTGGTATAATTTCATGGAAGAGTGTCAAGTAAACATGGGTGACTTCCTCGACCATGCATGCAGAGTGTATGCTGTAGGGCTGCTTTACAAACGGTTTGACTCAGAAATTTGATTTCTGAGTTGTTTATTATTAATTCAGTGACTAGATCCATTCGGTTGTATTATGATAATCTTGTTGCGATATACAAAGAATATCACAGAGTCTTAGCATTTGGAAGTCAAATAATTGACCATAAAGGAGTTAATATGAAAAAGGTGACATTAAGTTTTAGAGCATTTAAAGACTAAGGAAATGTTAGTCGATCCTTTAACTAAAGGACTTCGCCCACTTATAATTGTGAGACAAGTTTACAGTATGGGTGTTTTGAAGTCTTTAAACACTGCTAGTTAGGAAATCATTAAGTTTGCTCCATGTACATTTATACATTTGATGTATTATGACATAATGGTTATTCATCAACAAAGATGATCATTGTTTATTCTCAGTAATACGTGTAATCATACATTGTCATAATACATGTGAAAGTCTTAATCTTTGTTGCCATCTTAAGCATTTAAAGGTCATTGGGCATATATACAGATTGACCTTAAGCCTATGTCATTTAGACGCATACAGTTTTTATAAGGATATCTATAAAGTTTGACATGACATAGGGGGATATAAGTTTTTAATCCCATAAAGGTTCTTTAATGAAATTTATCGTTCACTTAGAGAACATAAAGGTTTTCTCTTATGCAGTTTAGCATTTGGTGAGAGGAACCAAGTTTTCTCTAATATTGTTTAGAATTCAGTGAGAGAAAACAGTATTTCTCCAATGCAGCTTAGCATATGCAGTTTAGCATAAAGTTTAGAGAAATCGAGACCTACAAAAGAAGATGATATAATTTAGATCATACATGTATCATCTTAGTTTGTCACACTCCATTTTCCCATTCATATTAGTGAGGTATTAGATATGCTTGATTATATTGGATCTGTGTCACACATGACACATGTATTTGATACTTTTCGGTATCGAAAGCCTTGCAGAACAAAATGATGGACTTTCGTTGTCTTTGGATCAAATGTTTTTGTTCTTAAACCTAGTCGACTAATACAGTAGTGTGACTTAATCGAGTTTTAAAACTGTTTTAAACTTGATTCAACACTACAATTAACTATTGTCCAATAGGGAGAATGTTGGACATTTTAGAAATTGACAACATTTAATTGCATTTTTATTTTTAAATAACTTAACGGTTAACGTAATTTGATCCAAATAAAGATAATAAAGTAGCCCAAATGATCTAAGTCAGTGTGGACTGAACCCATATCAGGCCTATGATGGGGAAGGCCGATATGCATGCTATATATAAAGATTAAGGTTCCTTCAGTTACTCATGTTATTCATAAGCATAAGGATTATCTGACCTGTTAAGAGAGCTTACATTTTGAGAAAACTATAGAAAGGCTTTATTGTGTGATAGGTGGTGTTATACTAGCATTCAACTATTGAAAGCCAAAATGCCCATTGATTCAGAGCATCACTACAGAAGAGCCTAATATACATCTCTAATATTTTGTTAATGGCTTCAGTCTTCAGTCTGTCTACAGGTGATAAATGATACTTGTAATCTAAAAAAATCTTGCCAAAATATGCTTAAAATATAGCATCACGATCGCTCACTATAAATTCTAGCATTCCATAATGCTTAAACATATGATTAATAAAAAAGTGTGCTACATCTTGAGTTGTGTAAGGGTTCCTAAAAGCCATGAAATGAACATATTTTCTCAACCCATCAACCACCACATATATGCATGATTTTCCTCTAAAATTAGGCAATCCTTCTATAAAGTCCATACTTATCTCTCTCCAGCACACTTCTGGTATTGGTAGTGGCTGTAATAATCCTAAACTTACGGCTCAATCGTACTTGCTTCACTGAAAAGTAATTCACTTAGTTATATAATTTCAAACATCTTTTTCCATTTTTCTATAGTGAAATACATTTTGTAACTGCTTAATTATTGTTGTTACCCTCGAATACCCCCCCCCCCCCCGAGGACTATCATGTGCCATGGATATCAATTTCCCTTGGAATGCCTTATCATTTCCAATGACTAGTTTTCCTTTCCACCTCAAAAGGTCGTTCTTCCATTTAAATTTCCATGATTGCACTTTCTGCTCTTCTAACTTTCATATTAAATCGCAAATGGTTACATCTTTACTTTATCTTTACTTACTTCAGCAGTCTTTAATTACATCCATGAGCATTATCTGAATCTGAGACACTGTAAATGTAAACAACTCATAGCTGGAGACCCTGGATAACATATTTGGGTAACCAGCTTTGTTGGAAAGGTCTTGAAATTTGTTGTTCCAATAGAAACTTCAAACTCTTGTGATCGGTTAAAACCTTGAAGGGAAGACTATTCAAATAATGATGCTAATGCTTTACAACCTTGATGATCGCAAGGAATTCTCTTTTATAAGTAGAGAGGCCTCGGTGCTTGGGTGCTAAGGTTTTGCTCACTACAAGAAAAATAGGATTTAGCATCTGAAATTACCAATATAATGTGAAGGATTTACATAGGCAAGCTACGTTAGTGATGGAATTTACCGACGGAATGAGCCATCGAAGAAACAGCCTTAGGTAATAATTGGCGGCGGAGTTCAAATTTTCCGTCGCTAAG
Organism: Erythroxylum mucronatum; assembly: GCA_027563825.1. NCBI lineage: Eukaryota > Viridiplantae > Streptophyta > Magnoliopsida > Malpighiales > Erythroxylaceae > Erythroxylum > Erythroxylum mucronatum. The sequence continues at coordinate 908,896 of JAOSBP010000009.1, forward strand.
TTACTGACAGATATTTTTTGTTCCGTCGCTAAATAATTTTTGTGGTGTCAGTAAATTTAGCGACAGACAAGGCTCCTCTATCAGTAACTTTACCTATGAATTTCCCAAATCCGTCAGCAAATTCACGACTAATTTTATCGATGGATCTTAATTGTTCGTCAATAAATTCACTGTATTTTATCGATAAATTGTGGTGGTCCATCAGTAAATTCACTGTATTTTACCAATGGATTTTGTTTTCCTACCGATAAATTTATTGATATTGTTTTTTCATATTTTTCCTGCTTTTAATTTTATTTGAAAATCTTATGATTGATGTAAATTTATATAGTTATCTGTTATTTGTTGATAATATTTTGATTTATTTCTACATTTAATTTGTTAAAATAGAAAATTGATTGATGATATAAAGTAAAAATTATCTTAATTGATAATAAAAAAATTAGTATCTATAACAATAAGTATTTAATTCATACAAAATGACTACAACTACGCTATTTATTTGGTGAATGCGGATGCTCTAAATGTTGCGACAAGGTGCTGCCCTTTCCCTTCAACTCATCCATCTCATTATAGAGCTGGGTTATGTACTCCATCGACTGTTGCAACTGAGTTGCCAGTGTTGGACCCCGAACCTTTTTCTTGGAAATTAGAAGGTATTAGATGAAATTGATGAATTTGGATGATTGATCTGAAATATTGTAGTGCCTATTGTGTATGATTTGAGTACTTATGGATATGAGTATTTCGTATATGTATTGTGTTATAGGTTAAATTGTGTAGAATGAAGTTTGAGATAAATTGGATGAAGAGTATTGTGGTAGTGAGGAAATATAGTATGATATGATAGATGAAATGTGCTTTAAGA
>JAOSBP010000009.1:909863-937241 GCA_027563825.1 Erythroxylum mucronatum
ATATCTAACCCAAGAACTCTCTAGAAATCCAAAGATTGAAAAACTATCTTACCTTGGATCTCCACCATTTTCGAAATTCCTTGGCTCATCTTGAAGCTCTCCTCCTTTTCCATGTTTTTCCTTCATGAATCACTTGAAAATCACCCTTGGGGACTTAGAAAATGAAAGCCCTAGCATCACCTCTCTTCTTCTCCTTCTTTCTCCCATTTTCGGCACTCTCTCACTCTCTCCCTCTCTAATTTCGTGACTTGCCTCTTTAGGCTACCAACTAATACCTTTCTTCTTCCTTTTTATACTACTTACTAAAAATCCTAAGGCCATAAGCCCAATAGTCCATTTGATCTCTACTAATTTAAGCCCATCCTTATCTTCTTTCCCTTCCCTCTTATAACCAAGCCTTCTTTCTTCTTACAACCTAAGCCCATTCAAGACTCAAGCCCACTTCTTTTATACTCCTAACTAACCCACTTATGTCCTCTTTTCATATCTCATTATGGCCCAAAGCCCATTTACCCTTAGGCATTTATCACTTAACTCTCTAATCCAATTTAATTCATGCTAACTCATGCCATCTAACTTAATTAATACTACATGCTAATTAATTCCACTATTTAACCCATCAATACCTCACAGTTCAATTTAAATCATCTTCTTCATTCCATTTTAAATTCATGACTTTCTCTTCCTTTATACATAAATAATCAGGAACAATTTCTCAATTAATCAAAAAGGTTCGGGGCCCAACAGGTGCTGTCTAAATTTTTCTAAATTTGGGTAGCAACTTCGCTTAGGGTTTAGACCCTCTTAGTGAGGGAATTCACTTTGGAAGTCTTCTAGAAAATTGTAGAGCATGTTAAGATCTTGAAAATGGTATAAAATAAGTTATTTTTTGACTTAGGATGAAAAAGTTATGCACTTTTGAAGTTTGCTGCCCACTATGCATATTGGTTTCTCGGGTTACTATTCATTGGGCAATTTGGGCTGAACCTTCGGATGAATTTTTCGCCCCTTTAGAGCGGGAATCGAAATTTCCATCCTTCATGAAAGATGTATAGGGTCTTGATATCTTTAAAATGAGGTATCATATGTCCTGATCGGAGTTAGGAGTAAAAAGTTATGAGGGTCGGAAATTGGCGAATTACTATTCATTTGGTCAAAAAATCACTATTCATTTGGTAAGTAGCTAGAAAGCAACTTTGGATCGTCTAAAGAACCGAGCTAAGTTTTTAGTATGAAAATGAATGTAAGATGAAAAAATATATATATCGGGATTTTCGGATTAGTTTAAGGTTTCCAACGCGGATTCGGGTTCCAATTTGATTTTTCGTAAGAGGTTGGACATTCGGTAATGGGTTCCAACATATCCTATGAGGATAAGGAAGCCTCGAAGCTCCGTCAGTGTGCGTGGTGTCAGCCACTACTTGATGGTGTCAATTTTCTTAACATTCGATGATACCCCCTCCGAGATTGAATGCCCCAGATAGTCAATATGTCAGGCTCCAAAACACACTTGCTCCCGTTGAGAAATAATTGCTTTGTCTCAAGACCAATAACTTATTGCAAGTGCTTTAGATGCTAAGTGAAGCTACGGCTATACAGAAGGAGGTCGTCGAAGAAAACTATATGAAAAAACTCATTCATGAGTCCCTGAAAGGTTGAGGGCACGTTGGTAAGCCCCACAGGCATCACCAAGAACTTGAAGTGGCCTTCGTGAGTCTAAGACAAAATTTTCAAAACATCCTCCTCGTTCATCCTTATTTGGTGATAATCAGACATCAAGTCCAGTTTAGAGTACCAACTGGGATCTTTCAACTCTTTAAGCAGCTCTTCAATCATCGGGATAGGAAATTTAGTCTTCACTGTGTATTTACTCAACTCTTAATAGTCGACGCACATTCTCCATGAGCAATCCTTCTTCTTAACTGTGATGAAAATCACTTATACTCCACCGTCTTCACTCAGATTCTCCAGAAAACAAGTAAAGATTGAAGACAGAAAATGAAGTATGTAAAGGTGTCTAAAGGAGATGTCGAAGAGGAAAGAAGTGCTCTCAAAGGTTCTTGTCAGAACATAGACAAAATGAATTATATTATGCAACACATCCCTACTACTTTAGAATGGGCGGGGGCTTCGAGTCTCTGGCATGGTATGACCGCGACTTGGCACGTAGTTCGACAAGGCTTGCAATGGTAGCTGGGCAATGGCCGGCGAATCCTATTCTGGACGAACAATTGGGTTCGAGATTGGGGCCCACTTCTTTCTGTAGCAACTTCCCTAGTTCCTGATCGCGACCTCTTTGCCTCTGTAGCCGAGTTTCGCAACTCCGACGGCACCTAGAAGTGGAGCCTGTTCAAGTAATACCTCCCTTCTGCAGTCTGTCTGGACATCGCTGAACTTTCCCACACTACCGATAGTGCTGCGGAGGATACCCCACAATGGAGCCTTACGGCCAATGGGCGGTTCACAGTAGCACCGGCGAATGAACTTCTCGAAGGGCGCACCTTTGACGACCATAGCCACCTCTGGGATTTAATTTGGAAATAGGTCGGACCCCAGAGGGTTCGAGCCTTCCTTTGGTTAATGGTCAAAGGAAAACTACTGACCAACAAACAACGCATGCTTCGTCACATTGCCACGGATGGCAGGTGTCACTACTGTGGCCATGAAGAGACTATCTTACACGCCTTCCGGGATTGTCCGCGAGCCCATCCCATCTGGACGAGATTTCCCCAGGTCATTAGGGACCCGTCGTTTTTTGTTCAGGGAGACTTGGAATGGATTACTTCCAACCTAACGAAGCACCACCACTAGCGTAATTTCACCTGGTCGTCCATCTATGGTATTACCTGCTGGTTCCTATGGTACTGGAGAAATCAAAGTATCTTTGACCCGGCTTCCGTGTGGCCAGAAACAGGAGACAGAGTCATTCTGGACCACTTAGCTTGGATGGAAAGGGCCAGAGTTGTGGAAAGCTGTGTTTCCCCAACTTCGAGATTACCCTTGGGAAGCTTAGTTGGGTGAAGCAAGCTACCGGTAGGTTAAGTTAAATTGAACACTGATGGGACAGTAAAACACGGTGGCTGAATCAGTACTGCTGGGGGGCTTCTTCGTGATTGTCATGGCCAGTGGTGTGGTGGATTTACCCAGCACCTTCCACAAGGGTTGCCTCGCTCTACAAAAGTTTGGAGAGTCCACTCAGGCCTTAATCTAGCCTAAGCTTTGGGCTACCGACAAGTTATTGTTGAAACAGACTCCCTCGAAGTTCTCAATTTACTTTCCTCTACCGATCCTGTTTTGACTGATGATCACATTTTGGTGGTAGTTACCCAGCTTCTCCTCCACAACGAATGGGAGGTCTAGATCCAACATGTTCCTCGAGAAGGGAATCAATGTGCGGACCATCTCGCTTCAATCGCCACCCTCTCTGACCCAGGATTGCACATCTTCTAGGAGCCTCCGTTGATTGTTTTGGACTGTCTCCTCCAAGACGCTCACGGCGCGCTATACCGTCTGACTTATGCATTAATTAGTTTGTTTGTCTCTTTTTCCTTGTAATTAAAAAAAAAAAGTCACTCCCACGTGGTACATTCCAGTCAGTAGCTAATGGATCAAAGCACCACCGTATTACTCAAGCTACTGAACTCAACACCTAGCCTAAGTCATTAACACGTTGTCTGAAGCAAGGAAACTCAAAACGCAGTCGTTCACTATTCAAGTCAGAAGCTTAAGACTTAAAACATAGTCGTGTGACTTATAACTTCAAGCATTACAAAAACGCACAGCATAGGATGTTTTATTAAAAGATCACGTGAAAGGCACATGGAGGAGAGCTGACACAGACAAACACATCCGAAGACTTCATCTTCTCCAGCAGCTATAAAACAACAGAGTTATAACATTCAGAGAACTGAGAACACACATTTACAGAAAACTTCATTTTTCATCTGATTGTATTCTATCTTTGAGAGTGATAAAGTGAGAAAAAGATTCAGAGAGTACTGCTAGAGTATACCTGTAGATACTAGGGGAGTTTCTTGAAGAGGCTCTTTGCAAGCGTAGAACATGAACTCATCTCTGTATCAGCTTTCTCTTCTCCTGATTCTTCATACAGTGAAAAAACCACCACTGAAATTGAGAATCTTGGATGTAGGTAGTGATACACTATCGAACCAAGTAAAAATTTGGTCTTCTTTATTTTCTGCATTTAGTTACCTGCAAAGTTTACAAAGTCTGATCAGTTTCTTATGTTTAAAGATAACAGTATAGCAGTAATATCCCAACATTAACTAAAATTACCGGGAACGTGTAGGGGCTGACACTGGATCTTACGAGTCCCTGTTCTAGCAACTCCTGAACCGTTCATTCAATCGCGTCCTTTTGCTCTCCTGAATAACGATACAGTCTGACGTTTATGGCCTCAGCTCCATGTTTGAGGATTATGTGATGGTCGTTTGACCGTTTTGGATGCAACCGCTTGATTTCCTAAAACACTTCACCAAATTCTGTGAGGAGTTTTTCAATTTTCTCACGAGCGTTTGTTTGATCCTCCAGCAATATTTTTTGTGCCAAGTACTCCGTAGGATATGTTAATTTGAACATGAATAATGAATTCTTGCTACCACAGAGGCTAATTTCCTGAGGCCCTTGCCTGAAATTTTCCTTGCACCAACTTCTAGATTAACCGCCAGCTTCATCGTCCGACCTTCCCAGAGGAACTCCATTGTGCATTCTTTAAACTTGCACAGAACATAGTCCAGCGTTGCTAACCACTGCACTCCAACACCATATCACACCCGCTAAATTTAATGACGAGTGCATTCGTCGTGAATCGCAACCCTTGCATCACCCATAAAAAGTCCTTGCACATTCAATGGCAATTTAATTTGAGACCTCGTCCAACCGTAAGTAATTTGCACATTCTTCTTGGACTCACCTTGATCCTTCAAGCCCCACATCACCTCTAAGGATACCCTAGGACTCGTCGGTGTCTACTCCTCGACCCCTTTCCTCACTGAGTACTTCACTCTCAGTTGTAGCCTCCTCCTCCACCATGTTCACTTGAAACTGGCGTTTCTTACATTTATGTACCGGAGCATATTTTTTGTGAAATCAAAAACATAATCCCTTCGCCCTTTTTTTGTCAAACTACTTGTTATCCATCGATTTAGTTCCTCTCAAGTTTTTGTTGTAAGTTGTAACCAAGTTCGCTACCTTGGTAACCGGGTATGGGAGCAGACCTGTTTCAGAATAGTTTCTGGCTGGAGAAGTGATTGAACTCGTCCCCTTACTGCTTGTGCTCGCTCCAACTCCCACCTAACCAGACGCCCTTTCCAAGATAAACTGGTAAGCTTGCCGTATAATAGCCTCCTGTTTCCTGGCAAGAGCGTAAGCTTGCCATAATGATGATGGATCCATCATCTTTACCGTTAGTTCCAACTCAGGCTTGAGGCCTTAAGAAAAAATACTATCAGATAAGCTTTTGGAAGCGTTACATTATTTGAATGCTTTTCAAACCTCGCACAGCAATCCATTACTAACCCATCTTGCCTGAGTTCCTTCAAATCATCGATTGGAGCTTCGAAAATTTTATCGTCAAAGTGAGGTTATAAACTCACTCTTCCCACCTTATATAACATCCCTCTGTCACGTTTGTTCCGAGCCATGAGTTGGTACCATTCCAGTGCTGAACCCTCCATGTGGAGTGATGCCACCCTAACCTTCAGATCGTCAGGGGTACGGTCTATTGCGAAGAATTGTTCGCAATGGTAAATCCAACTTCTCACCTCTCCGCCATTAAATGTCGGGAAATCCAACTTGTTGAACCTCGTCGGAATGGTGTGTCTCAGTTTCTCCGTTATTTCGTGACGTTACTTCCAAAGAACCTTTGAGAAAGTATGATTGGTTTTCTCACTTCAGAACTTTTCGTACGTACATGTTTAGTTACAGCAGCTATTTAACGATGCTTATCCCTTTACGATATTGGCACGTTATAATCCTATCGGCGTCGCTTGCTTCATCGTCTTCCTTCTTCTGCTTGTACTACTCGACGTGGTTTTCTAATACTTTCTTCATTCATTGAATATTTTCCGTAACAGTTTGTTTATATGGTGACTCGTTTAATCTTTCAATCGCAAGCTGATACATCTTCGTCAATGGCAATAACGGAACACTTGTGATTACTTTGGTTGCTGTTACAACTAGGAAATGAAAAACCTAAACCCGAGTCACACACTGACTACCAAGTCCAAGGTCTCTTCATTTGCAGATGTCTTCAAACGTTGGATCGCTCTCTCAACCTACGAAAGGTTTTGACGACAGTCACTAATAACATCAGAAATAAGAAGCAACTTAATGTATACGTAAATCTTAGGCATATACCTCTGCATCCCAGTTAGTCCTTGCTGTAATAATTATTAAAGTTGCTGTTTGCAGAAGAACCCCAATTATCATACCCCACCAAATCCCCTGGAAAGAGTTCAGAAATTATTAGTAAAGTTTCCTCTGTTTGCTCGTAAATGTGTTGATCTTGAGAGGGATAAAGGAGCTTACTGCTACTCCTAAGCCGGTTTTGAAGCCGAGGACACATCCAATGGGAAGTCCTATGATGTAGTAAGTTGCTAGATTAACATAAGCTACCACAGCTTGCCATCCACTTCCAATTGCGACACCTTAAAAGTACAACAAGAAGCTCGGTATTATGGTGCTCTACGAAACCTTAATACACACCACTGTCAATTTTTTGCCAATTATATATATTTTTCATTACGTCAATCACCTGAGAGTATGGGTTGAATGCCATTGAGGAAGACAGAGATTGCAAGCAGTGGAGTCAAATTAGACACTGCTTCTATCACTTCAGAGTCAGTTGTGAATAGTTTGCTCAATCCAACCCGGAATATCAGAATGATTGCACAGAAAATTATACTGATAAGAACGCTAGTTGCATTTACTACGACCACTGAAAATTTTGCTACTCTTGGATGGCCTGCTCCTAGTTCATTACTCACTCGAATGCTGTGTTTATTTTGTAGATAAATCAGTTAGCCAACAGCAAACAAAAGGCTCCATTGATCAGCAGACACCACGTTCAAGATGAAAAGAAAAGGAAGGGCTAGTACATGAGTTACTAACCTGGCACCTGCACTTAGTCCCAACATAAATTGCATGTCCCAGTTCAAGTAATTCATACTGAACAAGTTTTGGTTCCAAAGTTAGTACCAAGTAAATGCAATAGAAACAAGAGAAAACAGTTGTGGATGGGTATCAAATACCCTGACATACCAAATGGAAATGGAGTCCAGTGAGATTGTTGGGTTGGTGAGGAGGCCTGATATGAGCACAAGGCCTTGATTGTACCATATCTCTAAACTGCGTTGTAAGTACCACGTACAAAAAAGCACGTTATTACTTTAGCAGAGACTTCAGTTTCCAAAATATATCTGCTACTCTTTAACACACCATAGAATTTCTTCAGAACTCCTTCCATGCAAAAATGAACTATGATTACGTAGCGAGACACAGAAAGTTTGCGGATGTACCAGAGCATGACAGCAGAAGCCACTGTGAGCTTGAAATAAGGCCATATTCCTCTGAATGCACTGACGGATAAACCTGTCCAAGTTTCTTTGCAGGATGGGCTTAGAACAATGTAAAGTCCATTCAAGATGACAAGTAGCCACCATGAGAAACTCAGTGTCAGAGCTGCTCCTATAAGCCCATAATTCAACACATAAACAACAACCCAGGAGAGCAGAATGTGAAGAAGGAACACCCCAACAGACATATATGCCAAAGGGTTCACGATGTTCTGTGCCTGAAGAAACCTCTGCATAGGGCAGCTTATTGCAAATGCATATAGCTGAAGTATCAGACCACGAGCAAAAATTTGGCCATAGTAGGCGATAGCATCCGATTGTCCAATAGCCCGAAGCACTGTTCCCGAAAACCAGTATAAGACAGTGAGCAGGATAGCTGCTCCTAGATGTAATACTATTGCCCTCTGGCAAATAATGCCCATTGCTGAGTACTTCTTAGCTCCATAAGCTTGTCCACACACTGTCTGCACAGCACTGGCCATACCCAGCTTTTGTTTTCCAAAGAAACGCAGAAAACTTGTTAAAAAGCCTGTAACATTAACATGTTCATTTCATTTATTTATGCTAAGAATAGTACGGAAATTTTTCGTTACCATGATTCCGTAAGCAAGACCTTGAATTCCTACACTAGCAATAGAAGCTCCAGCGAGCTCAACAGCACCCAGATGCCCAGAAAACATAAGCGTCACAAAGCTAAGCATGTAGTTGAAGATTGAAACAACTATAGATGAGCCTGATAGTAACCAAAGTAGTCTTGATTCCCATGCAAAAAGTCTTGGCCACCACCGTGCGGCCACCGGACTTTGCTCCAAAAATTCTTCTACTGCAGTTGATGACAAGTCGGGAATTCTAGAATGAGAATCAAGTCCTAATAGCAATGGTCTGTATTCTGATGACTCCATCACTGTTTCTGTCCAGCCACGGAATAATCACTTTCCAGACTCCAGCCACGGAATAATCACTTTCCAGACTCCAGCCACAGAACTTGTTGAAAGCATACACGTTTTAGTGTGTTCTTATCTTATCTATTTGGCAAAGATGTAATATATAGCTACAATTCCTATAGTTGAGGAAGATAACTGGCTGCATCTATGTTACTCCCTAGAATATAATAGAATAGGATAAATGTAAAGTTAATAATAGCAATCACAGATGGACTGGAAGTTGGGCAGGGTGAGGTGAAACGCACGTGAACCAAACCTTCTTGTGTTGAACTTAAGGTGTGGGCACCAGATGGTCTTGTGTTGAGTTTTCCAGTTTGGTAGTCAAGTCAAACTTGAGTAATCTTAGTTACGAGTCTTTAAGCAGACACTGTCGTTTTCTTCCTGAAACGAAAAATGGAAACTTGCCCGCGTTGCGTATTGGTTAGTAAACTCAACAAATCAGGCTTACAAATATTAGCCTCCAAAGAGTTCCAAGAGAGACCTATCACACCAGATGATGAAGAGTTAGGCCTAAGTTAAAACACAAGCATAACAGAACAGATTAAATAATATATAGTGTGTATATATATATATATCCTGCCATTATCAGAATCTGATTCACGACACCTCTTTAACCACAAAATGGGTTCAAAGAAAAAGGTGGTGTCTAAGGATACAACTTACAACAGACAGTACATACAACTCAGTAATGCACTAATTAGTTCTTTTTACTCGATGTAAAAGCATAAGAACGTCTGCTGCTTTAATATTCAAGGAGTTGCTTCGAGCTGCAATCCTGCATCCTACTAGTTTGATCTTTCAATTCAAGAGCTGCAATCCTACTACTGAGGCCTTCTTTCCCCATCTTGTTGCACTTCAAAAGGAGATAGTATCTTGATACACCACACATTATTAACAAATTCCCTGAAATGCCCGAAAACTTAAACATAAATAACAGTACTTTAACTGCTTCTTTTCCTCTTCATGGAAAAACTGGAAGAAAATAAATAGAAAATCACTAAATACAAGTAACAAAGATTTAAACATTATCATAAAGTGAATAAAAGCTTCAAAAACATATCTGAACACTTACTGCCAAGGGTCATCACCAAGGAGAAGAACATCATTCTCCCGGTCAACAACTACAAGCTGCCAGCCTGATCTTCGAGGGTCCTCTAGTTGGCCTTCAAGGCCAAACATGCGAGCAAGCTCACTGCGTAGCTCATGATAACTGCTAAACTTGGAAATATCCAGGGAGCGCCCAAAAGACCCTGATTTGTGAACCTGACAAAATTATATTAACTTAGGTCAGTAATCAATTGAAGGTGAACCATGAAAACATCGGCTTTATAGAGCTCAAAAAAGTAGTAGTGGCCGCAGATGACCAGAGAAATAACATAAACAAATCTGAAAAACTAGAAAAAAGGATGTAAAGAGTGAGAGTGCATCATTTGCAGAAACATAACTGGGTTTCACTAGTTTGATAGTTACTTCACCAACCAAATAATAACTTCAAAACATGGAAAGTATACAGACTACTATTAGTGATCTGTCATGTAATATGCATGAACTTAATACTGAAGACTACTATCACATAAATGACATGGTAGTAAATTAGAAGAATCATTACACGTGTAATCACTAAGTATTATTACAAAAGCATGTATGGATAGGATGTTGCTCACGTTTACCTTCACAAATGTTCTGATTGGCATGTTCACTTGGTCCACATTTTCAGAGGAATGCAAGAAACCTGATTCATCAACACAACTTGAAGTCGTCATATCCGAATTAAGAGGGATATCACCTCCTGCTTCACTTGTGAAAGTAGATGCAATAAATGGCATTGATAATGAGTCATTTTCAGTGCCTATATTTCTCAGGTTTGATATCCCATGCTGCAGCATGAAAGGAGAGTTATCAATGCTAACTCCAGAGTTGTTTTGGGTATCGGCAGCACCTTGATACGATGTGTACTCTCTTCCAGGAAATGGAGATAACATTGTAGCAAGTTCAGAGACACTTGAATTTGCTGTTCCTAAATGTTCCACTTGTGGAAGTACAAAGTGAGCATCTCCTTTAGCTATTTGAGGATCAAGTGTTGCTTGCTTCGGTAACAAGTAAGAAGAGATAACAGAGTTGGATCCATTTATGTTTAGTAAGTGGGATGTTGCATCTTGAGATAAGGAACCTATCACACTCTGCATCGAGGAAACATCAGATGTGGCCATTGAATTTCGAACAGGTTCTGGAAAAGCCAGTTGCTGACTCTGTGAAGGAACTGGTTGTAAAGGAGACTCGGATTGGTGGACAGAAGTAAGAAGAGCAACAGTTGAGACAACATTTGGGATCTGGTGCTGAGCAGACAACTGCTGAAATTGTTGAGGTTGTGGGACTTGCGGCTGCTGATATGATTGGTGTTGTTGATGCTGATTTCGCTGCTGTTGATGTGATTGGTGTTGCTGCTTCTGCTGATCACCATGCTGTTGACAAAGCTGTAACTGCTGTTGCAGAAGATGACCCTGAGTTTCTTGGAAGTTTTGAAGAAGAGAATTTTGAAGATTGGACTGTTGCAACATCTGCCTTTGCAACAAAGCAGGGGGTCCATTTGAAGCATTTTGTGGCTGTTGGAATTGCAGAAGAGCTTGAGACGGTATTTTAGAAGATTCAACATTTCGCATCTCCTGAAGTGCTGCAGCTGCCATTGCTTGATAGACATCAGACTGTAGTGCTGGGAAAGAGGTATCAAACCTAGACTGCATCCATGGAGTAACACCAAAGCCCTGAAAGTTCATTGATGGAATTCTCTGATCTCCTAACCCCCCTTGAAGCCAAAGTAGTGGAGAATTGATACTCAAATCACCATCTTGACCTGAAATTGCAGATTCAGAGAACTCGTATCAAATTGTAATAGGGACAAAAAAATTCACTTCTGACCTTCAAGCGTAGTTCAATCGTACCATGAAAGGATGGCAGTCCAGATGGCCATGGCCGCTTAAGTCTTAGAGGGAAATGGGATGGATAAACGGGAAATGTTGTTAATGGTTCAATCTCCCACAAGGACACCCGTGGCTGCCTCTCCCCTGCAGTTGATTCATCCCAGCCAACCTAAATTAACAGAGAAAGGATTTAATCAATCACTTCAAGCGAATAAACAATTAAACACATTAGTAGTCCTTCGACACATGTAGTAGAAAGATCACCTAACCTTAACAGAGCGCCAATGGGAGTTAGGCCACCGTACAGGATCTAAATCACTAATTCCAGTAATTGTACCCATGTATCTGGATAAATAAAAAATTTACAAATAAATTTATCAACTAAGTACGATTGTCATAAAACAGTATATAAAAAAAGGAAGACACCAATTTGATCATGGAAAGGAGATTAAAGAATCAAATATGAAGTGATAAATGCTCAGGATATGCTACAACTAACAACATAGTTCTACCTTTGCATCGAGTAAAAAAATCAAGTAATATGCATCATAGGTATGCTACAGAGTATAAACATTACCAGGCTATTAGAGGAGATAATTAGCACCAGTTGCAAAACAAGAAAAATAAAAGAGAAGAAGATAGAAGAGATGAGAAACCAAAGTTAACAAGGAAACATGTTATGTCATTAACTCAAACAAAGAATTTAAGCTGAAAAATCAACAGTTAAATGCAAGAATAACTGAACAACATTCAGAAGCAGTGAAACAACCTACAATAGATTAAACATTTCACTACAAGTTTACAACAGAATAAACCAAACCTAACGTTTCTACATTCCGTCTGACCTTGACGATAACTTTAATGAGAACATTTGTCCTTATGCTTTGTATTTCTTGTGGCATATCACAATGCATGATATTAAACAATTAAATCCACAATGTACTTCTTTTAAGAACCTACAGCCATGCAAGGATTTGTTACAAACCAAACCCATATTGACCTAACAATTCCATTTTGGACTTTATAGAATCACAAGCATGAAAATAATCGAGCTGGAATTGATTAGTAATCATGTTCTATAGACTTGTAAACTATCTAATCTCCTCATTCCTATCCAATATGAGAACTTGACACCTGCTACATGTGGGATGTCACTATCTCTCATCCTTCAACCTTTGATATCCTTGATGTCTCATCAAGGTTCAATACTAGAAGGTTTATATAATCTTCAAGTAGAAGCTGTCAGAAGCCGCTCTTTGCTCATAGTCCCTTCCATAGCCATCACTCTCGCCCTCATTGTTGCCAAGTGTTACAGATCCAATAGCTTCCACTAAGTTCTTTGACCTAACATCGTACTCTTAGGGGTCAACTCTGATATCATTTATAATAATTCAAGTCTTGATTAGCCTCACAACAACCCCACTTCATGCTTTATAGAATCATATACCCAAAAATAGATAGTTAAGAGTTGATCAGTAATCATGTTCTATAAACTTATAAACTATTTAATTTCATTATTCCTATTCAACATGGGAAATTAACACCCACCTTGTGGGATGTCACCGAATTCCACAAGGACCTAAACTTGACGAGGTGCATCGAAGCAAATCCCTCTGAGTTGCTTAAAAAGGTAGAAGGTACCAAGGGCAAACAACATTGCTGACCTCCTTACTGACGCTTCAAATTTGATAGGATTTAGCCATTCTCATACATTTAACACTAAGAATTACTTTAGGTATACAAGAAATTAAACTTTTATCATAGTTACACAGAATTGTTCTACTCAATCAACTATAGATTTCGAGTTATTGATCTTAGAATTTTGTATGGAAAGAAGAGTGCTGCTTGCATCAAAAAATCAAATATAAGTATTTTTCCCTCTATATACTTTACATACCTTGCTACACCTTTTAACACTACTCCTGAGTTCAGAGTATTGGATCATGTTTGGTGCAATACAAAATACTTACCATATATTCACTTTAAATTCTAAAACATAATCTTCTCAAACACCAACCTAGATTACTATACTGGACTCAAGAACAAATTTCAAGTTGTTGCTAATCCTCAGCTCCTAGATCTTTTACATGGAAGAAATCACAAAAACCTTCATAGTTATGGTAGAAAAGAAGTAAGATTGACAGAAACAGAAGAAAAGAAGAGGTAGGAAATACTGTAATGGAGCACCCATACAGTTAGTAAAAGAATGCTCCTGGAATGTTCGACACCATCTACTGAATAAGTTAATGCATTCAATGGAAGAAATGTTTGACATCATAAAAGTAACATCTGAGCACCAACAACAACGCACAGCAGATATTAAACAAGACAGAATATTTTATTTCTAAACCCTAAAGCTGCATAATTTTTTGGAGCAACTATTTTCACAGAAAACTAATCAATCACCTGAGAATAGATCGTGTGTGATACAAAGCCAAATTATCAGTAAATTTTGGTCACACTAGTAGGCAACTCAGCAACTAATATTCAAGCCAAGTACAAATAGTCCGAGACTAATGATGTGTGAGACAAAGCCAAATTATCAGTATATTTTAGTAATACTAATAGGCAACTGACAACTGATATTCAAACTAAGCATAATCATGAAAAAGGACAAACTTTTGGCATCAAAAAATGTAACACATCAAATAAAGGCTCACCGACGGACACTGGACTCTTCATTCTCAAACAGCATTCTGAATCGCATGCCAACAGAAACCCGGGTATGATAAACTGCTTTAACATACTTTGCCAGGGGGATGACAAACTCGGAAGGACTAGCCCTGCAGTACATAGCATTACTGTATAACCTTTTCAAAATAACAAATATTTTCCCAGACTACTGAGATCAGCATCTACTGTTCTACCTTGGGTTATAAAATATTGTAAAACGACTGTTTGTTGCAGCTGCATGAGCTGCTGCAGCAAGAAGACCGATGTGCATGCTGTCACTTGATAAAACTGATGAAGGCATAACTGCCTGTGGACGATTTGCTCGACAAATGCCCAAAAGTAACTGGTTCTTTTCATTCCTGTGGCACATTATATCCATTGGTTTCATGAGCATACCATACAACTTTCAGCAACATCAAACTGTAGGAAAGGGAAAAAGAGCATGCCAACGAAGAGGACAGTATTGCAAGCAGAAATGTGTGCTAACAGAAAAGGAAAATTGTAAAACGAATACTATAATAGACGTGTGAAGAATATTAACACTCCAAATCTCTATTTTACTGATGCTGACCACCAAATGTATATAAAGGAACTAACCTTACTGCATCACACATCCTAGTCTCTCATGAAGGCAGTTAAGATACATCAGACAGATTGTTCCCAAGACCAAAATGAGTCGAAGGCTAAGTAAAATCTAATAACAACTAACCGCATGGAGAATGGTACAGAATCTCACCAGATGAAAAGGACTGAATCACCCGCAACAAGTCTCTTTGCACTAACAAACACACTCCATCCTGTCGTTAAAAGATGTCTCTTAGGCTGTCCTGAAAATTTACATAGAAAACAAATACAATTACATGTGAATATATGAATCCAGAATTCAGTCCTTACAATGCAAGGAAATTGTGTTCGACTATAGAAATATCTAATTAAATATTTCAATATGTTAAAATAAAGTCAGTTTTATTTGACAGAGATTGACAAGAGAATTTTAAGGAGAAAAATGAAATGATCAGAGTGATCAAGGGCTTCTGTTTTGGTTGTGTATGTATCTTTCTTCCTCTCTTCCTAAGACACTTTCTCATCTCAAGTCTAAAACCTTCATTTTCAATATAGAAAAGTTCCTAATTGGTTGTGTTTACTGTGTGAGAAAGCTAAGGAAGGGTAAATTAACAATGAACCGGAGTAACACTTCTGATATTGAACAAGCCACTAGAATTTGGTACTTAACATACAGAAACACAACAAGAGGAACAGACATTAGCAAAAATGCAGATGCTTGTGCTACCCACGCAGCATCCTATTCTTCTGCATTTCACAAGTTCAACTCACTTTGATATTTACAGGACAACTCAACTTTATAATACGAGCGAATTTGGAAGCTACAATATGAGCAACATATGATGTCATAATTACTAGTCTGCATTCACTGGTAGAAAAGATACTTCAAATCAGATCTACGCATATAGAACATACTGAAGTTCATTGTTACGCTCGTGCCAATATGGCAAAATGTAAAATATTGCAGAATAGACAACAAATCCTACATCATAATTCTTCAATGAAATAAAATAGGAGTCATAACAATCAAACTCACCTCGAAAAACATGCCTAAATTTCCATTCATTTTCATGAAGATCCCTTGCAATTAGCTCTTGTGCTGGAGGCGTATGACTGTAATCCTACATATAACAAACATAACGAAAGAGAGAGAATCAAGTAAAAGGAACTAAATCAGCGGCTTGGAAATAACGGAACACCCTAAAAACAAAAGTGAATGTGAAAAGTATCCTACTAGAGGGGGGAAGACTTTTTCAGCTGCACGACGTGGAACAGAAAATCCTCCATGGGTGCTGGTATCACTGGCAGTCAACGTTTTACAGAAGTAATTTGTTGGCTGTTTGCTGGGAGAACCTAATTCCACTGGCAGCAAGAATATGTCTTTTTGCTCTTGCTACATAAAAATATCTATCAGGGCAGGAAGAAGTAAAAAGCTAACAGATAAGAAGTCCACAAAAGGCATACCAGACTTAGTGGTTGCAAAGTCATCTGAGCATAAACTTCATTTGTCTCCACATCTGCCTGTACTTTTAACAAATCAGAGCTTTCTAGAGCAGCACATGATGCAGTTGGCAGCATCAGCTGGATTCTGATGATTATAAGCAGAAGTAATCAAGGGAATAAGAGGATTACATGCATTGTTACATTATGGAGATGACAGATAAGTTGTGGTGGTAAGCTAGGGTAATTAGGTGTATGAGCATCTATTTCCTTGTTGGTTGAAGCAGCTACCTGTAAATCAATTTATGGCTTCTTGAAATGAGAACAGCAAAACAAAATAATATGCATTGCATTGTAATCGTCTCAACCTCAACTGTTCTATACATTATCAGGAAGCAAAACAATGCATTCACGACTTTAATGTCAAATCAGAAAGTATGTGGAACATATAATGGAAATCAACAAATATTGTCCTGCATAAAAGAAGTGTAAACCTGTGAATCCAATTAGACATATAAAAGAAGTATTCTCAAAGGTGTAACAGAGGACCTCCGTCTCAATATCACCAAAGTTCCAGTTGCTTGATCTATAAAAAGATTTTGAGAGCACATGGACAGAACAGAAGCAATAAAATTTCCAAAGTTTCTACGTTCTCTATCTTAATCCATCATTTGTTCATCATCACAGAAGTAGTTAAACGAAGTTGTAATGACCTGTTCGCTGTGACCTTGAGGAAAGTAGACAACACGACTTCCAACAGGTGGCAATGATACAAGAGGCCCCGCACATGCATGCCATAGCTCAGAATTCAGAACCTTTTTATCCCCTGCAAAAGTTAAAACAACTGAGTAAACTTTCTGGGAGCATAAAAGGATACATACTTTCTGTAATATGAAACCCATAGTATTATAAATAACAAGTACGAATCTTAGAAATGACAAAAGATGCACGAACAAAACTAACGAGAAAATGGAAATGGTTGATCGTGGTTAAAACAGCAGCCATTTCTCTGCTCCATTCAATTCACCTCCCTATGTTCTTGGCATTGATCACAACAGAGGAGAGAAGAAATGGAAGTAACCCTCTCTAGAACGTGGTGTGCAGAAAGAGGACAACTAACTACCATCCAGTAGCATCAAAGGTATGACTTGAGGATGATGAAATTAACCATTAATGTAAGTTACTTTTTAGAAGCAATAATGAAGGTGATAGTTAAATGCTTCCAAAATTGGCATACAACTAAAGCAAGAAGCAGAAGTAAATGTGTAGGCATAGTACAAGCCAGAAAACAGAACGCATAGGTGGATAGAGGAATGAACAGTAACTAAGCAAACAAAAGCTAAAAGCATATACCTCCCTGAGTCTGCTGAGTGAACCCAGAAGAAGAAAGTCTCATTCTTGGAAGACAAAAGCCCTGAAACAAAAAGAAAAAGTCATCCAAAACCACTTACACTACAACACAAAACCCCACTCCTTAGCTTCGTCATGAGCCTCTCAGATCTTGCTCTTCCCCCAAACACATTCTTCATAGTTTCATACTTACTAAAGCCCGAGTTCAGATCTCAAAAACTAACCCCAGAGCTTATTCACAGACAAGCATGGCACTACTGCTATTACCAGCACTTCCTTTTCTGAAAAAATGAATCAAATTGGAATTGAATTGATACAGCAGTGGCAGTGGTCATCATTTAATGGGACCCACTGTCCTTTACAGACGATTACGCGAATCTAGACCATACGTAATACACTCACACCCGATTTTGCCCACCTTAGATTTTGGTTCATTTTGACGCCTTGAGTTTGGGACCACCTTGATATATTTAAAAAGAAAAAAAGAATTTCATGTAAAGTACAAGTCAACCTTACGTGGTTGATGCGTGGCAACTTATCTTAGCCTATGAAGACTGCCACATCGTATCTGTTTTATCTTCCATATCTGGAGGAAAAATGGCGGCTGCTGTTTCCTCAGGCTATTCGTTTGATAGAATGAATTATTCGTGAGAAGTATCTCATGTTCGTTTTTGTCTTTGCTTACTTGGGACTATGCAATGGATGAAATTGTTGAACAAACTGTTGCATCACTGCATGTGCTCAAGCCTCAAACCTCAGAAATGGAAGACCGAATATATATATTGCAAAGTTGAAATGTGGGGGACCATGTTGGCATATCAGAGAGAGGGATCAACTTCTTAGTGTCAGGACGTGGACCCACGGACAACAAAGGGAAGGGGTTAGACTTGTGTCTTTGGTCCTCCATCACGTGCAATGATAGACAATATTCGATTGGTCAACGAACTTAGATTCTTGAAGTGTTGTTACAGGCGTACTGCTTTTCTTTGTTTTATCTCGTTATACACTCATCAACGTTTAGGCCCAAAAACTACATATGTAACAATCACTGACTATCTTAAGTTAAATTTGTAATGTCTGCATAAGATTGAGGTTGCCTTTGAATGGTAGTAACTAGTAAGTGATTGTTCAGACATGCATGTAGTAGATTCCTATACAATAGCTGCTGTGCATCTTTATGAATACAATTTGTCTTGAGTGATGTCTCAAGCGCGCAATTGTTACATAAGATAGATAGTATGTAGGTTCTCGTATCTTGCATTCTCTCTTATGATGAACAGAACAAACCATTTAGGTGTAAGCTCCTCCTTTGCTTCAATTCTATCTGACACGTCTATTCTTCTCAAAACTAGGTCTCCTTCCTTTAGATCATGCACGTGGGTTCTCTTAGCATTATACTCCCTCATCCTTTGCTAGTAAATTGTATCCTTCAGTAAGGTACGAAGTTTCTCTTCAGTCTTTCAGCAGCTCGTGCTTGTTCCTCAACCCCTATTCAATGGTCTCTTATTGGTAGTTAATTACCGTTAGAACTTTCCACATTCAACCCCTATTCTACCCTAGTTTGCGTAACTTAGAGGATAGTTTTGTTTGTGACTTATGCCAGACCATTGGTTTGTGACTGTGTGACTAACGGGAAACATTCTTGATTTTAATTTGGTTACAGAATTGCGAAAGTACTCCTTTGTTATTAAGCTTCGAGCTATTGTCTATAATGATAGCCAAAGGGACACTATAGCGACTCATTATATTGGCCCTCAAAAATTGATCTATGGTTCTAGCAGTGATGGTAGGGTAGACCTTGGCTTCTAAACTGAATCTGATGCGTTGTTAAAGGAAAAGAGTCTAAAGGTATATATCTCTCCATGAGTAAAAGATACGAGGTTAGAGGTGCGCTTTTTTTTTTTTTGAGGAAAATATGGTGAATATCAATGATTGTCAAAGGAAAGAACATCCAATATACTACTAGGTGGTTCTATCCAAACCACCGAATCTGCAATGGAACGAGAGGCTCGAGCCAGTAAGTAAGCCACACCGTTCGCAGATCGACGAGCATAGTTCAGCGACACATTCGTCTCAACCAAAAGAGGCTTACAATAAAAAACTAGAAGACCAAAATAAGAAAAATCAACATATTCTTGATCCTAAGTCCTAACCATAAAGATGTGCACATAATTAGTTATATACTTATGATGCTGATCTTAGTTTCGCTAACACGTGTTTTGTTTTTTTTGTTTTTTGTTTTTTTTTTGGGCATAATCCTAGGTACCCTTTCATAGCGTTGCCTAGCAATATCCTTACTTGAGTAATTTATGGGAAGGCTTTTTTGTTTAAAAAAGGAAGATTCCAATCAATGTTTTGATGCTAACAAAACATAAATACTACTATTGAGTTTAATGTTGTTTATGGGAAGGATTATGAAAGAAAAGATGAATTTGCAATCTTCAATTTCAAGATCAAGTCAAGAAGAAGATTAAGATACATTAAGGTTATTTTATGTATTACTTATTGAAAGCTTATCTTGTCTGTTTTTTATGTTCTAAAAGACTCACCATACATAAATTTTTTACTTCACTTGATTATATGAGTCTTTCCATTCATGAAGAGACATTAAAGCTTTTATTTTTAATACAAAAGCCTCTTGATATTTTAAACAAAGTTTGGAGAACTTTTTGAGAAGTTTAATTCATAATTACAATGAGTAATTTAAGCATTTAAAGATGTTAAAAATCATGTTTTTAAGGTGATTGGTTGACCTATATGGGCTAGTAATGAATTAATGTAGGTTAAAGTTGATGTACCGTTAGTTTGCCATAACAATGGTTAATGTATAGGCACATTGTCAACCAATAATGGTGACTAGTATTCTTACAACTAGTAAATCCAGAGCTTTTAATGCATACTAGTTGACAAAAATGCTATAGTGGTTAACTAGTGCTCTACAAATAACTACTGTAATAGTTAGTTCTTTGAATCCACCTTATGCAACCCCCCTCTTGGTTGCCATTAGGAAACAACACCCTTGATGTATCCCACTTTCCTTTTTACGACACTTTTGTGGGTGCTAGATAGACTACATGTTAGCAACTTTTGAGGGTATTATACTTATATTTTCAACATGTTAGCTTCTTTTTAGAGTATTATACTTATATTTTCAAGTTTTCATAAGATTTGGTATTCAAATAACTTATATTTTGATGCAATTTTTATTTCAGCCTCACAAAGGAAAATGAATGAATTTGGAGAAGATTTTAGTCAATTTGGAACAATTTTGAAAATTTTGAGGAGGAACACAGTCACATATTGACCTTGGTGTTCAAATTTGCCATATTCTATTTTTCGAAGAGATTTTTACCGAAGTAACATGATACTAATATGCACTTGTGTTCTTGCCATTTCCAAAGTGAGAGCTTTTTATTCCTTTAACTTTCCAATACTTCCCACAGTATTCAACCTATGCTATCCAATACAGGTGGTAACTTGCACCCATGCCTTTCCTGGCTGTGAATTACTATTTAAAATTTTTAGAAAGGCAACTTAAATAACATGGGAGTATATATAGTCTTATGTTATAACTATTTTGGACAAAAATTTAGGGTATGATATTTTAAAAAGAGAGGTAGATTTTTTTTCTTAAGGAAGGGGGGTTTGACATAAAGAGAGTTTTCAAAAAACTGAAACATTGGTTTAGAGTTAGGGAAAAGTAACTGGGAATACAAGGAAGATAATCTCGGAGCAAAGTAAGAAGATCAATTAAGATTCATTAATAACTTTCAAGGAACAAGTCGTGAGTACAACTTTTTTCATGTTCTTTAATTGATTATTAGTTTTCCGTATTTTATTATGAACTAATTGGGATATAAATCTAGATGGTATGTTTTGAGTTGATTTCATTTGTCTAATGAAAAATTAAATGGCCTTAAGATTTGTTTATGCTTTTATATTATGTTAGATTGAAGTAATGAATATAGAAGATTTAACCATCGAATTCATATATAAGATTGAGGTAGCAATCATAGAAGGTTCTATATAACCTAGGTCACACCATAAATAATGAGGTTTGAATGAGTTCCTTGTTATTAGAAGCCACATTCTTTCTAAGTTAAAAGTGAAACCTGTTATAAGAATTCATAGATATAATTAATATAGATCCTAGCTATTAGCATCCATAATCTCCCTAGCGAATTTTGCCTCACCTAACTCACCGTCCCGATTAGTTTCACCCACCAAATAATAAAATTTTGAGTTAAGCGCATTATTGTTAAAGAAGAAAGTCCCTATATCTACAACTTAAGCTTTGTTGAATTTTTGCAAGTTTCTTGCAATTTTTTCATATCTTCTTATATGAATTCAAGGTATACTCCTTAACATAAAATTTATTTTCCATATAATTATGAATTTCCTGAAGATGAATTCTATGAATTATGGTTTAGTTGGTTAGATATCCACCACGCAGAGGTTTTGGGGACTGCTATGGTTAGGTTGGATGAATCATAACTTGAATTCAAGTTAAGGTTATATTTGAATTAATTGTTGATGACTTTTGTTAATGATGGATTTACATTGACATACCATAGTTTTATTTTTGCTTATGTCGGTTAGTTTGCCATTATTAACTTGAATTATATTTTTCTTAGATGTCATTGTCTGAAATTTAGGGTTATTGATGAATTGATATGGGATGAGGCTAACTCTAAGGTTAACATTTCTAAATTTGGCAATGGGTATGGTTGCATTGATTCACTTTAAGTTGATTAAGTTCTCTTGACATCTTATATTGTTAACCATATTTTTCTTGGATTATTTTTCCGTTGATCTTATATATACTTGTTTTATGTTTGAATTGATAATGGTTGATGCTTGTGGTTGGTGAAACTTTGATGGGGGATATTAATAGATTTGGTTTGCAAAATGACATTATGTATTAAGGATTGTGGTTTTATTAATGAATTAATGGAAAGGGTTTGATTGGGGACATGGGTATTCTTTGGTGTTGATGCATTTTTGGAGGTCATTTAGTTCATTACTCATTTAATATGAGGTTGTTATAACTAATTATAGACCTAGGCTAGGCTAGGCTCGGGCCAGATAATGATCAGGTCTAAGCCTGTCTTGAGGCTCGAGGCTTAATCAAGCCTTAGGATAGGTAGCTCGAGCATCAGGGCTAAAAGCTCAAATCCGAGCCTAATCAGGCCTCTCGAACCTAAAATTTGATTAAGCTCGGTAGGCCTTTTTCTAATTAAAATAATAAATAATTTAAAATTTTAAAAATGATTGTTTAAAAATTTTATAATATATTTTCTTATTTAAAGACCTATTTTTTATTAAAATTGTTAGGTCTAATGTCTTGCTTTTGACAATATATATATTTTCAATTTTAATTTTTTAAAAAATAATGTTGGTTTAAATTATTATTTTTATTGGTCATTAGTCTTTTAAAATCTATTTGCTTTAAAAAAATTAATATATTTTCCAAATTAATAAAATGGTGTTTGGTTCTTTTGATGAGTCTGCTTATGCAACAAATATCACAATAATATTGTAAAAATTATTTTATTATCAAAACAAAAGAGTATCATAGTGTTAATATTATTCAAATTGTGTAATAATGATATTTTCAAAATTTCAAAAGAAATTATCAATTATATCTAGAGAATGGAGACTAAAGCATCGTAAATAGGCAAATATAACAATTTAGAACTTGCTTAAAGGTAAATAATTATATCTTCAATTGTAAAAAACCAAAGCAATCATAAGAAAAATAAGTAAATCAAGAAACAAAGATTAAAGATAACAAATTTGCAGTAGAGGAAGGGGAAAGTTAATTGTTATAATCTGAATCATCAATAGTTTGTACCATTTCATTTACAAGTAGAAACATTATTATGTAAATTATACCCAATTGTGTAATAATTTTATTAGATGAATATTCAACACAAGATAATCAACAAATATACTTTCATCATTGAATTTTTTTTGAAGAAAATTTTAGTTGAATGATTAGTATCTATACCAATACTTATGCTAATATAAAAAGACAATATAAGATATTACAATTTACAATTGATAAATTTATTATGATAAAAAATTAATATATCATAAAGTGTATAGTTTACCCTCAATATCTTCATCATCTAACTATCTTTGGGCACACATAAGGGCTTCCACAATATTAGGATGAATTCAAACATGATGAGGTCTAATTATCCAATTGCTAGTACTAAAAATAGACTATAAAGCAATAGCGGAAACTGGAATTGCTAAGAGATCTCATACAATTGCTTGCATGACCAAGAAAACATATCTATAGTTCTTTCACTATAGTATCTCCAAAAAACTATTGAGTCTTACAATACACTGAACTCTAAACCTTTAACTTTGGTTATAATATTTACCTCTAAATAGTTGTATAACTCCATCCAGTTGTAAAAATTCCTAGCGCTTCTTTTTCTTTGATGAATTTTGCAAATGTAGGTTTTACATTGGTCTAAGTTAAAGCTAAATCTGAATTTGAACCTGAAGCTAGAGTTAAGCAACTGTATCCTTGATTTTTTCTAATCTTAGTTGATAATCATTCAACAAATCATACCAAAATTGTTTAATGACATCAATATGCTCTTAAGTCTGATCACCATACAATATTTCATAATAAAGAGAAACCCCCTCCATCTTGTATCTTAGGTCTAACATGAAATGACTGCCACAATTTATACAATCATATAACAGTAATAATTGAGTTTCTCCATCATTTACTCTGCCATAACTGGGATAACCTTATTAGAATTAAATATCCAATCAAATATAACTTTCTTGATCTCGCACATACTACTAAAGCAACTATGTTAAGTTAGATATTTTGTTCCTAAGAACAACTCAGTAGCATTATAAAATATTTCCAACTTCACATAAATTGCTTTGGCTAACTCCTATTACTCTTTTGTCAGCAAGTAAAGATATTGAGAATCTCTTTATCTCATCATGTTTAACACCTTAATAAACTTGGTTACTGTTTCCAACATCTTGAATTTTGAATTCCATCTAGTTAGACAATCTAAAACCAACATCTTCATGCTCGGAATGCATAGTTATTGTGTAATTTCTTCTAAATTTTAAACCTTTTTTTCAGTGTTGAACTCTATCACATTATGCTATCCCACTCCTAAAAAACTTATTAGTGTCAGGATGTGGAGCCATGGATAGTAAATGAAAAGGTTAGACTTGTGCCTTTGGTTCTTGACCACGTGCAACTGCAGACTTATTCCATTCATCAATGAACTCTTCTAAACAATATCGAATTTGTTTCTAGTATTAGCACTCTATAATTAGTTCAATTTCTATTCATAAGAAATTTAGATTATTAGGAGTTGTTATAGGTGTATTGCTTTTTTTTGTTTTATGTCGTTATATACTCATCAACATATAGGCCTAAAAAATACATCTTTTTTTCTATTTATCTTTTATCTTAAGTTAAATTTGTAATGTCTACATAAATTTGAGAGTGCCTTTGAATGGTAGTAAGTGATTGTTACATATGTAGACATGCATTTAATAGATACCTATATAATAGTTGTGCATCTTTACGAATACATTTTGTCTTGAGTGATGTCCTAAGTGCGTAATTATTATATAAGATAGATAGCATGTAGGTTCTTGATCTTACATCCTCTTTTATAATGAACAGAACAAAACATTTAGGTGTAAGCTCTTCCCTTGCTTTAATCCTACTTGACACATCCATTCTTCTCAAAACCAAGTCTCCTTCCTTAAGATCTTTCATGTGGGTTCTCTTAGCATTAAACTCCCTCATCCTTTGCTAGTAAATTGTATCCTTTAGTTAGGTTGTTGGCCCCCGACTTTTTTTTCTTATTGAGTTAAGCATGATTTAAATAAATTATGAGGTCTTGATAGATTAATTTTTGGAGCCAATTATTATGTCAATGTTAGTATGATTTTATTTCATTAGTTAGTTGAATTAAAGTAGCAAGAGTGTATAAAAGGCAAATTTGGCATGTCACTTAAGTATAAAAGCCATAAAGCATAAAGGAAGGGCAAAGTTGACATTTCACACTCATTAAAGGTATAATTGGAAGAAGAAACTGTAGTCTTGCTCTTAAGAAGAAGAAAAACGTGAATAAGGGAGAGAAAGAAGTGAAAAAAATGAAAAAAGAAGAGAGAAAGGAGAGAGGGTTTTGCTTTTGGGAGAAAAGAAGGAAGATCAAGTTAGGGTTTCATTTTTTTAGCTTTCAAGAGTGATTTTGAGGTTGTTCAAGAAGAGAAGAGCTTCCATTTAAGCCAAAAATCTTTTTATTTGTTGAAGATTCAAGGTAAGTTCATTCTTAATCCTTTCGATTTTTGGAAGGGTTTTAGTTCATAAAGCTTAAGAAATGCATGGGTTTAAGTATTCTAGAATCAATTTTATTGAATATGCTTTGTGGGTTCTCAATTTGTATTCCTATTGAATGGGATTTTTGCCAATGTTAAATGGAATCAAGAAAGGCAAGAGGAGCAAGAGGAGGGGCACCTTTAAGCAAGTTTTTAAGCAAAGAATCCAGGTGGGTTGCATGTTTATAGTTGAGTTAATGAGCCATAAATATTTTTCCAAATCAATAAAGTTAAATGATTTCAATCACTTTATAAATGTTGCATTTATTGCTCTTTAAATGATTTAAGAAATTGCTACATGTTTGGTATATGAATCTTGTTGATAATTTATGAAATGAAGATGGAAATGGTATTTAAAATATATTATGCTTATGGAAATCATGTTTTCGAAATGTGCCTTTTGGGCAATATGTTTACAAGTCATGAAATTCATGCTTGTGTGGGTTTGTGGTGGTCCATTCTGTTATGTCACGTGTACATTGACCATGTTAAAGGCTTCTTCTGCCTGCCCGCTAATAGCATAGAGCTCTTTCACAGACTCCCTTATGTTTATGAACTACGCAAAACCATTATGTGGGTTTGTGATGGTCCATTCTATTATTCTGGAGATTCGCAAGATCTCCCTCATATTTATAGACCTACCCAAACCATTCTGATTGTTTATGTGTTTATGATGTGTTGAAAAAAATGATGAATATGTTAGCCCAAAAAAATTTTTTTTATGATTAATCATGATTAGCCTAATTAAGTAAATTAGCATGCGACGTAGATTAAATAAAATAGCATTAATGAAGTTAGTTGGCATGAATTAAATAAGTTAGGTGTAGGAATAAATGGAATTTAATGTGTTAATTGGGCCTTGGGCCCAAATGAAATAAAAAGAGAAGTAAATAAGATGAAGTGGGCTTAAGATAAGTTAATATGTTAGTAGAGTTATAAAAGGAGAAGATAAGGAGATTGGGCTTTGGACTTGGGCTTAAGTTGAATAAGGAGTATAAAAGAAGGAAGAAATAAGTGAATTAGTAGTGTGAGGTGAGTGAGTGCCGAAATTGTGAGAGGGAGGAGAGAAGTTCGTGAGCCAAGGAGAAGAAGAGAAGAAGAGTTGCCCTAGGTCTTGAAGTCCCAAGAGATTGAAGAAGATTTGGAAGAAAATCTAAGAGATAAAAAGGTGGGAAATCACTAAAGCTTCATTTTGAACCAAGTCATCACTTGGTTGGTGGAAGTTTAAGGTAAGTCATGAAGTTTTGTTAGAACTTTTGGTTTGGGTTATGGTTGAAAAGAGTTGAAAATGGAATGGGTATAGTGAATCTAGAACTAATTTCATAAATGATGTTGTATGGTCTTTCAATTTGTGTTAAGTGATTTTGGGTTTTTGATTTTAATGAAGAGAGAGAAGGAAGAGAAGAAGAGTAAGAAGAAGAACTCCTTGGAGCAAGGATTTAGCAAGATTAAGGTAGGTTTCATATTTATCTTTATGTATATAAGCTATGAATGATAATAAATGCATGACATTAA
>JAOSBP010000009.1:947586-958088 GCA_027563825.1 Erythroxylum mucronatum
AACTACTCTACTTTCTCACTTCTCAACACCATGCACGGCTATCATCATGGTAAGAAGGTAGAAGGTTTAAGCTTGTATGCATGTAAGGAAGGCTCTTAATGTAGAAGGAGAGCAACAATTAAGCCAAAGTCAAAAGAGAAACCAAGGAAGAAGAAGAGGAAGGTTTCGGTTGAAGAAGGAAATAAGTAAGTAAAATTCATCTTTTTCATTCATTTATCTAGGAACAACCGAGAATGAAGCAAGCAAGCATTAAATGAAGTTGAGATATGTCACTATGACACTTGTCCATTGAGAAGAAAAAAGACAAAATTAATTAATCACTTGTAATAAAATAATCTTAATAAAAATTAAATCTTCAATCCTTTTTCAAGGGTCCCAATTACAATTCCAAAATAATGTACCCATTATTCCAGTACCATTTGACAGAAATTTTCGGTACCGAAAACCAGTCGGTTCGCCACTTGGCGATTTTTTCGGTCCGAAAATTTTTTCCGAAAAATTCCAGAAAATTCCTAAAATTCTCCTAAAATGTAAAACACACAAGAAATCACTCCAATTAATTTTTTAAACACAAATACCACATTATCCACAACAAAATTTCATTTAGACACAAATACCGGGAAATGTCATGAATGCATGTACAGTTATTTTTCATGTCAAAATTTTACTGTTCATTAATAAAAATATGCATGAAAGTTTCCAATCAGTCCTAATCATTCTCACCCCTTTCCAAATTACTATTATACCCTTCCCGTCGGGGTGGGATGTTACATCTCCTCCCTCTCAACATATGCCCATTGTCTAAAAAACCTATAAATTATCACATTATAACACTCTACATCAATTGCCACACCTCTCACCAACATTTCATCAAACACCTCTATAACATTGTCTATACACCTACTTTTCACCATCCTATTAATGAAAGTACTATAACTATAAACATCAGGTCTCAAATCTTTCTCCCACGACCACCTCAACAATCCTTTTACCTTACTAAATGATTCTGTAAGTTTTGAGACATGCCCATATTTTCAAAATAACTCAAAAACAATTTAGTCCTTCCCTAATGATTACACACAAAAGATATTAACCAAACTATGAAATGAACAACTGCCTGGCCGTCTCCTTCATTGCCTGTGTCCCTACTGTCACAAAGGTTTTCTTCGGACTCGAACTTCTACCGCAAGTCGCGCTCGCCTTTGTGTGACAATCCCGCTTAGGTCCGCTTAAGCAAGATTCAGCTCTCTCACGTGAATGTCGCCAAACAATTCTGTTAGCCCTCGAACACCTCAAGTGCACACAAGTGTTAAAGTGTTTTCCTTACATACAAAAAGAATACGAGTGTAATAAAGTAAAGAAAGCAACAAGAGATTTTTAAATGTAGCCGAAGCTACCTCTTTCATTAACTCTTAACAAAATGTTAAGAAAAGACACGAGTACCTCCTCCTCGAAGCATCCAAAGAAGTCCCTACTCGGAGCCCTTACAATGAGAACTTTTCCCCAAAAGCTCTCAACTCTCAAAGCTCTCTCCTCTGAGTGATTTCTCTCCAAGAGTGAATATTGAATATGTCTCAACACTAATGAGCTATTTATAGGCTCTTCCAGATGATTAAGAATCCTAGTAGAATTCTACTAGCAAAGATCACCATCTTATCATATCTTATCTCATAGGATTAAGTTATATCACATTTAAAAGATTACACCCTATCTAGAAAAGATTATCCTTATCTACGAAGATCTCCTCTATCTTCAGATGATCATTCTCCTTGATCTTTATCTTTTAAAGATGATGTTCATCCACTTGTAATCTCATCTGTCACGTCATCATGTGCCATATTATCCATAGTTGCCACGTCACTGCTGATGTGTCTTCACCACAGTTTATATGCACATAATTCCATTAATGCACGTCCATGGATAAGTCCATCTTCCATGATCAAGCTCACTCATGGTGCAGTTTCTTCGCTATTTGACTAAGTACAAGTCACAAACCGAGCTAGCATAAAACCTTGCACAGTTCACATACCTTCGACCTGCCTCGCCGAAGTCAAGTGCTTAAGCTCCTCGTCGCGCTCGTATGCCTTCATGCATCCTCGCAGGGTCTTACATGCCTTTGCGCCTTTTCGCGCGCCCTTGAGTTTTGCATGACTTAGTTTTCCAACTCCGCGCAGCCTCACATCCGAATCTCACGTCTTGTCGAAGATTTCCGCCAATGCGCGCCTATGCATGCGTATTGAATTGTGCCTACTCTCGAGATTTAGGCCAATACTTTTTTCTATCGCAAAAGCTGTTTTTAAAAAAAATGAGTGTTTGATCGTAAAATTTAAAATCAGTTTTTTAATAGAAATAGCTTTTTCAGAAGCTAAAATACAACATTTTAAAAAGTTTAAATTTGGAGCTTTTCAAAAAGCACCTTTTCAGTACATTTTTTAGATCAATTAACGAACCTATTTTGTAGTATTTTTTGCCCTTATATTTTACACATAATTTTTATAATATTCACAAACTCATTTTAACGAGTATTTTGAAAATTATATAATATTATTTAACTTTTTATATATTTGAATATTTATTTTTATATTAATTTTACTTATGTTATAATTTATATAAAAAAATTAGTTAGATACATTTTTATTTATATTTTAGGAGATTTAAAATTATATAATAATAAATATATTTTGATCGGACACAAAAAGGTGTATAAGTTGAGCCCGACTTACAGGTTTGGTATCGACTTCAGCAATTGCCCGGCCGTCTCTTCCTCTTCTCCTTTTCTCTGGTCCGGTAAGTTATATTACTATACTATACCTTTTGTGTTATCTCGAGAAAATCTCTCTTCGATACCTTCTTGGCACAACTTGATAATCGTTTAGAGTTTTCTTCTCTTTTGGTTCTGGGTGGAATTTGATTTTGATTTACAGTTGCAGAGGTGAAATAATAATTTAATTCAAAATGGCATCGGCAATGGTGGAGGATACTAGCTTTGAAGACGACCAGTTTTCGTCTATGACTACTGACGACATTGTTTTGGCTTCTCGCCTCCTTGATACTGAGATTCGTGTTCGAAAGGAGGAGTTGCAGAGGACCAATCTGGAACTCGATTCCTTAAAGGAGAAGATCAAGGAGAATCAGGAGAAAATTAAACTGAATAAGCAACTCCCTTACCTTGTTGGTAATATTGTTGAGGTAGCTTTGTTCACACACCTTTGTCTGCCTAAAATTATTGTTGCATTCTTCTCAATGTTCTGTTCTGTTAATTGTGCCAGCATTCTAACTACTAACAATGTAGCAGTAAAGCTTCATGCTCTGTTTCTATTTTTTTTTAATCTAGATTTTGGAAATGAATCCTGGAGATGAGGCTGAGGAAGATGGTGCAAACATTGACCTTGACTCTCAGAGGAAAGGTAAATGCGTTGTACTCAAAACATCTACTCGTCAGGTGACCAGTCTTACTCTGCGTTCTTGCTTATTATCTTTCGTTTTTGGTAATCCACTTTTGATTATTGACACCGACTTATTTATGTTACCGTTTGATCTAGACCATTTTCCTGCCTGTTGTTGGTCTTGTTGACCCTGATAAGTTGAAGCCTGGGGATCTAGTTGGAGTCAACAAGGACAGCTACTTGATATTGGATACTCTGCCTTCAGAGTATGACTCACGGGTGAAGGCCATGGAGGTTGATGAGAAACCCACTGAGGACTACAATGACATTGGAGGCTTGGAGAAACAGGTAGCTCGACGCTGTTCCATATGCTCTATGGTACAAGTTCAATACCTATGATGTTCATATTTTTCTTTTAAACAGATCCAAGAACTGGTTGAGGCTATTGTATTGCCCATGACTCACAAAGAACGATTTCAAAAGTTGGGTATTCGTCCACCCAAGGGTGTCCTCTTATATGGACCACCTGGAACTGGAAAGACATTAATGGCTCGTGCTTGTGCTGCACAAACAAATGCCACTTTTCTAAAGCTGGCAGGTCCACAACTTGTGCAGGTATGATAATTTTGTATACTAACTCTGTTGACAAGTAGCTTACTACCCTTTCATATCCCATTCTTTTACTTCATTATCTGCTGATTGAAAATTGAGATTGAAAGCTCTTTCTAATTGCTCATCTTGAAGATTCTTGTTATTTCTTGTTTAAGATATATCTTTTCTGAAACAATCTAGCGTTCTAAGAGATTGTATTTTATGTTGTACTGTCTCTGTACTTGCTTTCTTTGAGATGGAAACTCTTGAGTTTTTCATTCTACAAATGATATGTCTTTGTAAGTGTTTTTGCTTGTATCTTCTCCTTTCTTGGCCCATCAAAGTGTAAGGGAAGTTAGTTCCTGTGCAGATGTTTATAGGAGATGGAGCCAAACTTGTTCGTGATGCATTTCAGCTTGCAAAAGAAAAGTCTCCCTGCATCATTTTTATTGATGAAATAGATGCGATTGGAACGAAGAGATTTGACAGGTATCAGTTCTTCAATCATTGAGTAGTCAATTTGTTTTGATGTGAAGAGTATGGCGTATACACAGTTTTATACCTTGGCTGGTGAAATAGTTTGTTCTTGTGAGCAGTGAGGTCAGTGGAGATAGGGAGGTGCAGAGAACCATGTTGGAGTTGCTCAATCAGCTTGATGGCTTTAGCAGTGATGAGAGAATTAAGGTTTGGTTAATCAATGATGTTGCATGGCATTAGCTGCGTCTCTTATTAGGAGCATTTATAGAAGGTTCTGGTTTAGGACTGTTTCAAAATGACGCTTAAAGTGTATTTTTGTGCCTGTGTTGAACAATATGAGTCTTAAAATTTAGTATGAATTTTAGGTGGTTGCAGCAACAAATCGAGCTGATATTCTTGATCCTGCCCTTATGCGTTCTGGACGATTGGATCGTAAAATTGAGTTCCCACATCCAACTGAGGAAGCAAGGGCCCGTATTTTGCAGGTTTTGTGACTAAAACTATTTTCTCTGGACTTTTTTTTCCCTCTTCGGTTCCAACATAAATTCTGCTGATATTGTAGATCCACTCTAGAAAAATGAATGTTCATCCTGACGTTAATTTTGAGGAATTGGCTCGGTCAACTGATGATTTCAATGGGGCACAGCTGAAGGCTGTTTGTGTAGAGGCTGGAATGTTAGCTCTTCGCCATGATGCCACAGAGGTTCCCTCTTTCACCTTTTCATTCTCTCTTTACAATTTAATTCTGCATTCTCACGGACTAGTGGTATAAATGTATCACTGTTAGCGATAACTTTTTCATCTTCTCCAAGACAAATTCATGTTATGTGGCTGATGGTTTTGATTAGGTATTTTTGGTTCTTTTCGATTTGTCTTCCACTTGGGTAACCCATGGCACAACTGGCATTGCAATTTAACTCATGCCTTGTTATGGGCCTGAATTCTAAAACAATTTACTGATGGGACCTGAAACCAGGTGAATCACGAGGACTTTAATGAAGGAATTATCCAAGTGCAAGCAAAGAAGAAATCAAGTTTAAATTACTATGCATAAGTTGCGTGAGAAGAAGATCGATCTTCTACTGGAGGGCAATGGGCGATGGAGTGTCATTTATATGTAGACAGCCTTCTCAGTTATGATGAAAAGTTCACCATCCTCATATTGTGCCTTTCAAGCACAAAAACCTAGTTGTAATTATGGAAGAAGATAATGCAATGGATGTTTCATTTAGTTGACTCGTGCAATTGGTCCTTTTTTATTTTAACAATTCTAACAAAATTGCCGAAGGTTATGTTCGATTTCTGAAATCTTGTCATGCACAGGACAGGAGACATCTCTTTTAAATGCTTACGAGATTGACGATATGGCTGCTAAGCCATTTGTTGAAGCTGGAGGTGATGTGCCTCGAGTAGTGTTATTAGGTATAAATCAGCCTCGTCTTCTCAAACAATGCAACTGCAAGAGCATAGGAGGTGTTATATTAAGAGAGTACTGCCTGCTGGTGGCGTGCCTCATTTTCTGGAGACGTATATCAGGTAGTCTTAAGGCAACGAGCAAAGGGCCTAACCAAGAATCAACGTCATGCACCTAATGTGGGGACCTGATCCTCTGACCCAGGTACTTTGGCACTGGCACAGGTTAAGGCCAGAGTACCTGAGTCAGAGGATCTGAGGGCCCTAATGTGGGTTACACCCCCTTTATGGTCCTATTTCAGATATTGCTATTAGCTAGCTTAAGATTTTTGAAGGGCATCTAGTCTGGCATCACGTTATGAACCTTCAAAGATAAGAAACGCCATGGCCAATGCTTCTTATTCTTCTATTTGCAGAAAATAAATGTCACTTGAAGTAAAAGATTGTTTTTTGCATACATAATTTGTCAAAGATTAGATCGACGAAGAACCATTACGTCTCTGTATGAAACAATCTTAAAGGAGTGGAAGTCCACGCAGTGGATAAAGGCATCTCACAATGGTTGGATTAGATCAACATTAACGTCTCAGTGTCGCTTATCGACAATTTACAATTTCTCCACAGGAAAGCCAACAACAGGTGGAATTTCTGATGCCAAGGACCGAAGTTCCTTAACCTCCTCACTTGTTAGTCTCCACCCAAGTGCACCTGCAAATTCTTTGGCCTGTTCTGCATTCTTAGCTCCTGGAATTGGAACAACATTTTCCTGTGCTATCAGCCAGTTCAGGGCTACCTGCATTACAAAAGCATTCACAACTCGCTTTTGCTAAGTTGCTTCAGAAAGCATTGATGTAACAAGCACTTGACAATATTAACTGCAAGCATGCTAGATGAAATCTAATAGAAGAATAATACCTGCGTGGTAGTTTTGCCATAGTTCTCCCCTAGCTCCTCAATCCTGTTTATCAGAGGCTGAAGCTGTAGAGCACATGCATAGTTAGGAAAGTAGAGTTCTATAGACTCTTACAACTTGAGTTTATCCTACCTTCGTCAAAAATTCAGGCGTATATATCCGGCCTCGAGGGCCTGTAGGTGGATTTCCTGGTGTATACTTTCCTGTGAGAGCACCTGTACAAGTACAAAGGAAGTTTGGGGCACAATTTATCAGCTCCACAGCATAGAAACAACAATTAGAAAGATAATACATCAAGCTCCCCATGACCCTGTATTGTGGAGAAGGTGTATCAAGTGCAGCTAAGCAGTTAGTTCCATAAACAACGTATGAAGTTATGTGTCTTGCCCTTTTATGCTGAGCTAGAAACAACTATGCTGAATACTTCCATATTTAAGACATACCTAGTTCCATAAACAACATATGAAGTATGTGTCTTGCCCTTTTATGCTTAGCTAGAAACAACTATGCTGAATACTTCCATATTTAAGACGTACTTAAGCTCTACTTGAACATGAATCATCTCACGAAACATCTTTTGACAGACCTGAATAATAAAATTACCAGGGACAGACACTTTTAACTATTATATAATGCCATAAAATTTTTCAATGTCATATAATCAGCAGCATAGTGTTGCTTACCAGCAACTAAGACCGGTGTAAACTTCCTAAAAATTCTCAAAACTAGACATGGAACACTTTCATTGCAAGTCCATGGATGGAAAACATGGAATTACAAAAAAGGGAGGAGAATTTCCACTTTGGAATACCTATGATGGCACAAGACACAAGAAAGAGAAAGAAAGACCTACTTGTTGCATGTTAGAAGTTAAAATAGGCTGGTTACCGTTAAATACTGAACTTCAGGACCCCATGTTAGAGCACCACATTTTTACACATGTACAAGAAAATCACTACTTTTGACAGGAATTCCTTAATATAAAAATTTGTAACTGCAGAGATGTTAGAGCATGTAAAAATTACTAATAAGGATTTCACCTTGAGCAATTGGAGAATAGGCAATCAAAGTGATACCAAGCTCATCACAAGCTGCCTTCACACCATTCTCCTCTGGCGCCCTATATATGAGGCTATAATTTACTTGGTTTGAAGCAAGTGGTATGCCTCTCTTTTTAAGCTTTTCATATGCATCACGAAGCCGACTCTCTATGTTGAAGAGGAATCCAAGTCAATATATGAAATTGGCATTGTGTTTGAAGGTCTCTCTTTTTCTTTTACTCATCCCTATATTTTGATTTTTGCAACTAGTACAATGAGAATTACCGCTGTAGTTTGAAACACCAACAGCTTTTACCAGGCCCTTCTCGACAGCATCCCCAAGACCATTAATATACCCTGAAAATGAACCTTCAATGAACCAAAGCTTCAATGCAATCTGAATTGATTGAGATCGACAAATTGAAAATTGATTTTATCAGTTCCATGCATCCATTCCCAGGTAAAAGAAGGTTGCAAGAAATGAACCACCTTCATTTCCCCATACCCCAGGCCTGTAGACCAGCACAAAAAGTTTGTGAGTAAATCGTCCTCTGCAAAATCAGACAGGAGCATCTCATAAGCTGGTAAAGTGCATACCAGTGGAGTTGATAGAGGTCTACTG
Source organism: Erythroxylum mucronatum (assembly GCA_027563825.1). Taxonomy (NCBI): domain Eukaryota; kingdom Viridiplantae; phylum Streptophyta; class Magnoliopsida; order Malpighiales; family Erythroxylaceae; genus Erythroxylum; species Erythroxylum mucronatum. Next base: position 956,029 of record JAOSBP010000009.1, read on the forward strand.
AAGAGAGTCCAAGACGACAGAGAGAATCCTTAAGGGCAGTAAGAACACTCTGACGTCCCAGCCTCCATGGCAAAGCTGCAAATTTAGTTGCAACAGCGACCTCTACTTCCGGATCTTTTTCTTTCCTTTCCTTGATGAATCTTCAAGAAACAATTAAATTACATAACAAAGAAAAGAAAAAAAAAATTATAATCAATTTTACAATATTCTTTACTATATGCCATAAACATGAAAAGTTTTGAGAACATACTGGCCCAGAAGAGTTTCGGAGTTTATGGCACCTAATGAGAACTGTAAACAGTTGAGAATGGAAGTGTTTTAGTGACACTTTGATGTTCCTCTATGAGAAACAGATATGAAGGAAACATAGCTTCAATTTCTCACCCTAGATCCATAAACTTCAGCTGTGTCGATGAAGGTTAAGCCACAATCAATACTGGTATCAAAAGCAGCCTTGGCAGCCTTCATTTTCCTGTCTGACATTATTGTCAAAAAATAGGGATTTTTAGTATGCACCAATAGAGTTAGAGAAAAAGAAGACAAAGACACAAAGGAAAGAACACAAAGTAACATGTAGCTTCATTTGCAGATGAGAGACAGGGGAAAGAGCAAAAAGTAATACTGTATCTTCAGTTGTAGCCGCAAAAAAAAACTAAATCTGGTATGTAAGAAATCGTATGAAAATTGAATAATCGAAATTTTCACGTTCAGAGCTAACATGATTGAAAATCAATTGGATGTACAACCATCCTATATACAGAACTAACCACAAACATGGATAAACTGTTTTGGAGTATTAACTCCCTGGAGAAGGCTTCCTAAATTAGCAGTTCATGCACGTATAACCTAAGAACTTAATTTACACTTGAGGACTTGTTCATCCCTAATTTGCTATCACATACGAAATTGAAAACCTCCGAAGCTTACCATCCCAGTCAAAGTTGTTCCAGTAGCTAGTATCACCCCAGGACCAAGCTCCAATTCCAATCTTGGTCACCTTCAGATCAGACCCTCCTAACTTAACCTTGTCCTCCACAGTTTTCGCAGGAGCAATATCTTCAGAAGCAATAGCTTTAACTCTCTGAAATCTACTCCTCTGGCTGAAAACACAGAAACATGCATTGCTAACATGCAAAGCCATGTTGTGTCGTTCTTAGTTGATGATTGATCTAATGTATCAATTATCAAAGCCCAAATGAGGATATAGAAAATTTTCAGCTTATTGCGTAATATGGTTGCAAAGTGGAAGGAGGAAAGAAAATGGTGTACACAAAGTGAACGTGAAGCAGAGAGACAGGATATGTTGTAGAAACACATGGACGAAGAGGAGACGGTCTTAAATTGTTACACGCAGGATGTGCACTTAACCATTCAAGTGTCGGATTTTACACGAGTGCGTTTGTCAGTTATGAAACGTCCGTAACGCGTTTGTTGTTGTTGTTGATTTTTTTTTTGGCTTATACCAGGATATATATCGACGACCTAGTGACTAATCCTCTCGCTAATTTGTAAATGGAACGCCATTGTTTTTAATTTATGATATCATAAGAAAAAAAAAAGCTAAAAAAGGCACTAAACTGAAATGGAACAACTTTTTTTTTTCAGTACAATTCAAATAACAAAAGTTGAATACCTAATCACTCATATTTTAGCCCCAGAGAATCGAGAATTTTACGAAGAATCGAGAGAAAAACAAGACCCCTACTTTGAAAGAGTACTATATCAGCCGCTAATTAGATCGTTCTATGAAAATCAACTATATATATGTATGCTATCACTTCAGAAAGCCCTGCCACCGGAACCAGAGGGATTAGCGGCAGTACCATCACCTTGAAAACCACCATCGCTAAAGCCGAAACGATACCCTAACAGCAACTCATTAGCCCTAACAGTCACATTCCTCCTCAGCTTGCGCAAGGCCATAACGTAGGCCTTCAGCTCCTCGTGCCCCATCTCTTCAACACTCTCATTATCACACCAAAGCTCTCCATGCAAATCACTCTCATGACTCAGCCTATTCCACTCTTCAATCATTCCCAATCTGATCTTCTCCTCCTTAA
>JAOSBP010000009.1:984414-997241 GCA_027563825.1 Erythroxylum mucronatum
CAGTAGTATGATCATATCATAATTTCCTTCATGCTATGTCATATATCATGGACTTCATCAATTTGATTAAAGATCAATATCAATTCATAAAGAACATCAAATTAATGAAACATGCCTTTCTTTATTTATTCACAAAGATTGTACACAACTTTGTACAAGGGATTGCCTTTAGGGCACTACTCTAACAATCTCACATTACAAACATAAGTCGAGTTGTGTCACTATACAAGTCGAATTATGGGTATCGTGACTGCATAAGTCGAGTTACATCATGTACAAGTCGACTTACACTAACATTATATCCATTGAACATGGTCCATAATTTCTTTGTCTTCAATGGGTGCAATTAGAACATAAGCAATACCAATAGGGATTTTCTTTAAGATGAATTTACTTAGCACTATTAGGGAAGAAATAGAATCTCTATCTAAACCCAGAAGATTTGAGAAGAAGTTTGAAGCTTCTTGAAGGACATAATTCTAGTCATATAACACAGATCCATAAGTTGAAGTAACTATGCATATTTTGTTCCTATTCTTCCTTGCTTGCACTGTGTTGAAAAAGAATTTAGTGCAAAGATCCCCACCTTTCAACTAACAAATTCTCTTTCTTTGCTTGATAAGATTAAAATAATTATAGATAGCCTGCATATAAGAGTTTAATTAACATTTCTCCTTGCCAATGAGATTTGCATTATCAGGATTAACAACCAACAAATTCTGCACTTCAGACAAACTAGATTTAGCATCCTCCATTACTTTTTGTGTATTATTCCCTAAAGAATTATTCAACAATTAAAGCTCTTCTTTAGTAGCTTTAAGTTTCTACTCACAACAAAATTGACAAATATCATTTATTGATTTCCCAACCCCTTTCTTGCAAGCCTCCAAGAACCCTAGCTATTTTGTTAAGTAATTGTTGAACCTAAAAGTATGGTACTTTATAGAATTTGCAAACAAGCCAGCTAGCTTGATAGGTGAGTGATCAAAGTATAAAGGGTCTAGAAAATTATAAAAGATATCAGGGAATTTGGACAACTAATCAAAGTTCACAAGAGCGTTGTCTAACTTCTTTATGATGAACCAAACTGAGTCTTGTTTATTATTCCAAGTATAAAAGTGACCTTTACCTTTAAGATTTATAACCTTTATGTGAATAACACAATTGAGGATATCATGTGAGTAGTTTTTTAGGCAACTTTTCCCTTGAGCTTATGTTCGATACAAAGTGGAATTAAAATCACCACATATAACCCAAGGCATGTTGTAGGTAACACTCAAATCCTTGAGGTTATTCCATAAAATATTCCTCTAGAATTTGAAGTTACTAGCATATACAATAGTGAGCAAGATAGAATCATTTTCAAGCTTAAAGGAGATCTTTGAGTGCATAAGTTGATTAGTAACATATAACACATCCAGAGCAATTCCATCGTAATTAAAAAAGAATGATAATTCTGCCAAGATGATGATGAGAGTGATTAGAAACCAATTTTCAGTTGTTTTCCAAAAATTTAGTTTCTTAATACAGTTTATCTTTATTTTATCTCTAAAAGGCCTAGCAGAAGTGGGTTTTCTTTGGCAACAAGATCCTACAAAGCAAGTTGTTTTTGGGTTTTGTTTAAACATCTTCAATTCCATAATATGATAGGCTTCATTTAATTTTACTTTTGAAACTGGAGCCCTTGAGCTTATGGGATTTTCTTCTATTGGAAACCACTTGGAAGGTGTCCTTATTTGGTTGAAATTAAGAATCAACCTCCTAGACATCTGCAGTATTTACCACCTCATTGTCATCCTTATCGCATATGTTGTCACTTTCCATCAACCATGAAGTATCTTGTTGGTTGAAGTGTTAACAGTTTCGTCTGAACTCTCCCTATTGTCCACTGAATGAGATTGTAGGGCAACAATATTCTGACTAACTGTAGTATTTACTACTATATTTTTGTTCCAATTTGAAAAGCTTGTTAGGATAACAGAGGATAAGAATGATTTGAATTAAAGGATAAGAATGTTTTGAATTATTAGATAAGGATTGTATTTACGGTAGATTAGGCTCTTTTCATTGTACATGGTGTTATATATAACTTGTAAAGCTACAGATGAAATATACGGAAAACATCAATTCTTTTTCTCCTATTACTGTTGTTATATTTGGCATGGTATCAGAGCCAAATAATTGATTCTGGATATGTCAAACCCTATTCCGCTTACTGATTCCAACTCTTCTGCTATCCAAATGCAGGAGCTTTCTTCTACCCTTACCCCTGAAAAACTAGATGGTACCAATTATATTGAATGGGCATTAAACGCCCAAAATAAACTCAGAGGCCGCAAACGATGGGGGTATATTTCAGGTTCCAAAGCTGCCCCAGCAGATACCGCATCTGAAGAATATGAATCCTGGGAAGATGAGAATTGCCTTATTAAATCGTGGTTGCTTGACTCAATGACGAAGGAGGTTCGTTCCTTATTTCTTCGTTTGCCAACAGCGAAAGAAATTTGGGAAATTGCTTGTGAGACATACTCTGTAAGTGAAGATGCTTCTCGCGCTTATAGATTACAATGTGAAATTGTCAATTTACGTCAAAATGGAGGTTCTGTTATTTCTTATTTTGGGCATCTTCAGAAATTGTGGCAAGAAGTTGATGCCATTGATAAGTGTCATATGAAGTGTTCTGATGATGTTGACATGTATAACAAGGTGGTTAGTGCACAGAGGGTTTATATCTTTCTTGCTGGTCTAGATCCTCATCTTGATGGTGTTAGAGGAAGGATCTTAGCTACCAAACCATTGCCCGGCTTGCAAAGTGCATATGCGATTGTGTGCTCTGAAGCAAATCGCCAAGAGGTCATGAATGGTTTTACGGTTGTTAATGATGGTGTGGCACTAGCTGTTTGTAAAAATGATAAAAAGGGGTTACGATTTTGTACACACTGTAAAAAGGATAATCATGTGGTTGAAAAGTGCTTCAAGCTTCATGGCTTTCCTGATTGGCACCCAAAAGGAAAGAATAAAAGTGACAGTGGCAGGAAGGATTCTAGAGAACTTACTGGTTTGGAGTCCAACAATATGATCGCAACTGGTTTGACAGCAAAGACAGGTATTTCTAAATCTGATATTGCTAAAGCTGTTACTAGTAGTAGAGACTGGATTATCGATACTGGTGCATCTGATCATATGACATGTGATAGAGAAAAATTCGCTGATCTTTCTTCTTGTGTGTCCAAAACAGCCATTGTTACTGCTGATGGTGAATCATCAAAAGTTGAGGGTATTGGTAAAATCAAAATCTCTTGTTCTCTTACCCTTAATGACGTACTTTATGTGCCTGACCTTGATTGCAGTCTTTTATCTATTAGCCAAATTACCAAATCCCATAATTGCACAGCATCATTTTCGTCTGTTGATTGTGTGTTTCAGGACAACCGCACTTTGGAGACGATTGGCAGTGGTAGGGAAAAGAATGGGCTATACTTTCTGGATTCTGTTCCAAATTCGACTGATTCAGTTGCTCATCTTGCTAGTAGTCATCACTTTGAACAAAATAAAATTAATATTTGGGTATGGCATAGGCGTTTAGGCCACCCATCTTTTGCTTATTTGAAACAGTTGTTTCCTTCCATGTTCAAAGGATTTTCATTATCTGATTTTTTTTGTGAAACTTGCATTTTGGCAAAAAATCATCGTACTACTTTTTCATTGTCTGAATCTATATCTACCTTGCCGTTTGATCTCATTCATACTGACATATGGGGTCCTTCACCTACCACCTCTCACAATGGTATGCGATGGTTTATCATTTTTACAGATGATAAGACTCGAATGACTTGGTTATTTTTGATGAAATCTAAAAGTGAGGTTTTTGATATAATTCGTAATTTTGTCCGTTTCATTGAGACTCAATTTCATTCTGTGATTAAAATGTTTCGTTCAGATAATGGTAGTGAGTATATGTCAAATGCTGTCCAAAATTTATTTAAAGAGAAGGGTATTCAACATCAAACTTCTTGCGTGTACTCTCCTCAACAGAATGGCATTTCTGAGCGTCGAAATAGACATATTTTAAATGTTGCTAGAGCTCTTTTAATTGATAGTGATGTTCCACTTACTTTTTGGACTGAGGCAGTTACCACTGCTGTTTACCTAATGAATCGGACTCCCACACATGTTTTACAATATCAAACTCCTCTGCAAGAACTTTCTAAATATCATGATTTACCCTCTATAGTGCGATTACCCCCCAAAATTTTTGGTTGTGTTGCCTATGTCCATTTGTTTGCTCACCAGCGCACTAAACTTACTCCACACTCACTTAAATGTGTGTTTCTTGGCTATGGTACTAAACAAAAAGGGTATAAAGCATACCACCCCTCTTCTAATAAGGTCTTTGTAACTATGGATGTTGTCTTTAATGAAAATGAAATGTTTTATAAATCTAGCACTTTACTTCAGGGGGGAAATGACATAGAAGTAAAGGATTTGTCAATGGAATCACAATATCTGATGGTTGATAAACGTCCTATTCCCAGTTCTATTACACATAATAATAATTCAGGTGAGCAGAATCTAGATAGTACATCTCCTTCTTCTTCTTCAGCACAACCAATGTCTCCTTCTGAGGTATGTCCTCTTGACTTAGCTATTTCAAACCAGTCTGAACCAGAACAAGTTTCTTTCTGTTCTAATTATCAATTACCTGTTCGTGCCAATAGAGGGAAACCACCTACTAGATATGAGCCTGAAATTTCATCCAATTCTAAATATCCTATAGCGAATTTTGTCTCTACTCACAGGTTAAATGGTTCTTATGCATTATTTGTGTCTAGTGTATCCTCTGTCTCTATTCCTAGTGATGTGCAGACAGCATTAGAAGACCCAAAATGGACTAAGGCTATGGAGGAAGAACTGGGGGCGTTGGAAGCTAATGGGACGTGGACTTTAGTTGACTTACCTGCAGGGAAGAGAACTGTGGGGTGTCGTTGGGTTTTTGTAATTAAACATCATGCCGATGGTAGTGTGGAAAGACATAAAGCTCGCTTGGTGGCTAAGGGGTATACTCAATTATATGGGGTAGATTACCAGGAGACCTTTGCACCTGTGGCTAAATTAAATACTGTGAGAGTCTTATTGTCTATTGCAGCAAATAAAAATTGGCCCTTACTTCAATTTGATGTAAAAAATGCATTCTTGCATGGAGATTTAGTCGAGGAAGTATATATGGACCCTCCTCCTGGTGTAAAGGCATATGCAGGAACAAATAAAGTGTGCAGGTTGCATAAAGCCTTATACGGACTGAAACAATCGCCTCGAGCTTGGTTTGGTCGATTTACTAAATCAATGAAGATTTTTGGTTATGTTCAGAGTAGTGCTGATCATACCTTATTTCTTAAACATCGAGGAAATTTGGTTACTGCACTAATTATATATGTCGATGATATGATATTAACAGGTAATGATTTGGAAGAACAAGAGTCTTTACAGAAGTATCTAGCGAAGGAGTTCGAGATGAAACAGCTAGGAGAGCTAAGATATTTTCTGGGCATTGAGGTCGCTCGGTCCAAGCATGGTATTTTTCTATCTCAAAGGAAGTATGTGTTAGACTTATTGGCTGAGTGTGGGATGCTTGATTGTCGACCTGCTGAGACTCCTATTGAACAAAATCAGAGACTATGTCAATCTGTAGGAGCACCTCAGGTTGACAAAAGACGCTATCAGCAGATTGTTGGGAAACTTATATATTTATCACATACTAGACCTGATATTTCCTATGCTGTCAATCTTGTTAGTCAGTTTATGCAAGACCCTCGTGAAACCCATGAAGCAGCAGTCACGAGGATCTTGAGATACTTAAAGGCTTATCCTGGGAGAGGACTTCTTTATTCTAGTCATGGCCATATGCAAGTTGAAGGATATAGTGATGCAGATTGGGCTGGTTCATTAGATGATAGAAGGTCTACATGTGGGTATTTTACATTTGTGGGTGGAAATTTAGTGACTTGGCGTTGCAAGAAACAAGCGGTAGTATCTCGATCAAGTGCTGAAGCTGAGTTTAGAGGTATGGCCCTTGGTGTTTGTGAATTATTGTGGTTGAAGAGATTAATGGAGGAACTTGGTTTTGGTTTGGATGCACCTATGAGACTTCACTGTGATAGTAAATCTGCGATTGAAATTGCTTTGAATCCTGTACAACACGATCGTACTAAACATGTTGAGATAGACAGGTTCTTCATTAGAGAAAAGTTAGATGCGCAGATTATTTCATTTCCATTTGTTAGTTCTGATCATCAGTTAGCAGACATATTAACTAAGGGGGTTTCAAGAAGCTCGTTTGAAAATGTTGTGTTCAAGTTGGGTGTTTGTGATATCTTCGCACCAACTTGAGTGGGGGTGTTGAGGATACTAAAGGATAAGAATAATTTGAATTAAATGATAAGAATGATTTGAATTATTAGATAAGGATTATGTATTTTGAATTTACGGTAGATTGGGCACTTTTAGTGGCACATAGTGTTATATATAACTTGTAAAACTACAGATGAATACATACGGGAAACTTCAATTCCCTTTTTCCTATTACTATTGTTATATTTGACAAAGACCTCTTCTTCGTCACTTCCACCCAGAGAATGAATAAGCAACTCAGTGTCACAGGACATTGCCAAGGGAAAAAAATGAAAAAAAAAAAGATAACAACAGACAGGCAGGCACCAAGGAAAGGAAAGTTTTACGATTGAAACGTGGAATGTGCGTGTGCATGTGTGTGTAGTGTCGGTTGATTTCAGTTGTCCGGTGATTTCATGGAAGTTCTATGGAACCGATGTCGGAAAACGCCACTGCACCGCGTTGACTTTTGACTAGTAATTCCTTCTCTTTTCCCAAATTTAAGTACCGATTTATGAGTCCAGATCCTCTGTCTAATATTATGTTGTCTTATTGTGTCCAATAAATCTTAACCATTTATTTATGTGGGTTCCGCATGGGCTCGCGTGGGCCTCGCAAAATAAGTGACTGAGATTCCATGAGACAGAAAAAAATAGAGTAATGTTGGATAGAGGATCTGGACTCCCGATTTATACCATCCTCTTCTTCTTTTCATTATCTATTCTTTTTCATATTATTTAGCTTATTACTTATTTCATATAATATTTATTTATTTTTATTTCTATTATTTTTATTTTTATCATATAATATTTATTTATTTATTTATTTATTTGTTCTTTTATTATTATTTTTTCACGTGGATTATTTTAAAACAATTTTTTTACTAGTTAAGATTAAGATTGCATATTATTGACATCTAAACAACAAGCTAATCAAAATTTGACGGTTGGAAAACTTCCTTTTCTCAATTTTCTTCCCAAACCCTACATTTCAGCTAAATTTTTACTAGATTTTTGTTATTCTTTATTTGATGGGAGAAAGAAATAATTGGTTGTGTTTCCTATTTTGCAATAATTTGGGGAATATTTGTAAAATGAAATTAATATTTGTTTGTTTTTATTTAATTGCCACCTTCATTAGTATTCTCTTCAATCCAGGACAATCAATTTGTTTAATTGATATTAAAATATTATCATTAATATTTATCAATATTATAAAGTTATTTTAATTAATAAAATAGAACATAAAGTCAATTTTAAAAATTAATGTAATTTGATTTCATTATTATTTAGTATGGGATGGTATTAATAATAGAAAGTAGTTTTTATTTTTGTTAAGAGCCACATTAGCATTAGCTTATTGTTGATTTTCTGTTAATAATTGGTTAAGAGCCACATTGGGAGAAATAATTATTTCATAATTTTACAATCTTATGTAATTTGGTGCTCATTAATTATTTAATTAAGCTTGATGATATTGCACATTTCTTTTAAATTTACAAATATAATTAGGGATATCAGTGAGTTTTCAACCCGATTAATATCCGCACTACCCGACCCAATGGATTTGGATATGGGTAGTAAATCGTAAAAATCGATGGATATGGATATGGATATAGGTTGAGTCATAAAAATGGATATGGATATGGGTAGAGTAAAACCCGAACCATGGATACCCATATCCTACCCGTTTTTTATTAACCCTATTTTTTCTATTTTTTCTTGAATATTTATGGTTAAATATAATAAAATATTAAAATTTTATACGAAGAACCAACTTTAAAATCTCCACTTTACTCCTCAGTATTCACATTTTTCATCATATTTTATTTTCTTATAAAATGATCATAATGCAAATGATATGGAGATGGAGTTTTAAATGTTGTGGAGTTCACGCAAAGACAATTTGAAGCTTTAGTTAATTCAATCTTTGTTCCAATTCTAAATTGTGAAAAATGTATTTTGTCTTTGTACTAAATATTATGATTTTTATTGTTCCAATTTTATGATTTTTTAATACATACAAATCAAAATCTTGACTTATTATTATTAAAGTAATTTTGATTTGGAGCGTTCGCAAAAATCTACTCTTTATATTTTCTATTTAGAAGTTATATTTTTATATGCTATACAACCCGATGGATATCCAAAAAGCCGAACAACCCAATGGATTTGGATATGGGTAGTAAATCGTAAAAACCGATGGATATGGGTTGAGTCATAAAAAATGGATATGGGTAGAGTAAAACCCGAACAGAACCCTACTCATTGTCATCCCTAGTAGTGGAACATACTTTCTGATTAATGTAAAAAAAATTAATTATGCAAAAGTAAAACACTCTTTCTAAATTACATAGTACTAAAATTCACTTTCTATTTAAAAAATATAAAATAATATTATATCAACATTAATACAACATTTTACTATACTAACAAAAAGATAAATTCGTCAAATTTTCTAATCATTTAAAGTATGTTATGAATATTTTGAAAATATTAGAGTGCAATTTAAATGTTTCAATTCGTCATAATTCAAATTATATTATATTGTAAATGTTAAAGTCTAGTCTTTTAAGAAATTTTTTAATCTAGTGTCAAATTTTAATTTTTTTAATTTAGTGACTAATCTTTTAAAATTTATATATATTAAGCCCAAAAATTTATTTGCATTTATATGTCATATCTATTAAATACTATGTCTATCTCCATCTAGTAGTCATTTAAAAATAACATTTTCATTTAATTTATACCAAATTTGAAAGGCTGACCACTAAATTTAAAACTTTAAAAAATTGACACCAAATTGAAAAAAATTCAAAGGTTAAACAAATCAAACTCCAATCCCACTAAGTTAATAAACAAATTTCCAAATTTCCAATATTTAATTATCCGCTACATATAAATGTTTGATGTGGCAAATAATTTTATTAATTTTCTTTTTTCAAATATGTTTTATTAATTTTTTCGTTAATTTCTAATAAATATTTATGCGATTTAAAAGGTCTTATATTGTTTAAAAATAACTATTTTATTTATTAAAGATAAGACTGTGAATTATTAAATTTTATTAAAATTATCATCTCTCTAAAATTTTCAATAAGTGTTGTTGATAAAAGAACTTATGCTGATCAATACCTTTGAAGACCTTTTAGAGAATTGAAGTTTTGTAGAGTAAAAAGCTCTTTGTGATTTATTGGACATAATCATCTTTTAATAAAAAGTTAAGATCTACTCTAAAAGAAATCAAAGTTTTAAGAAATACATACTACAAATTAAAATATGATAAGATTATATTTAAAAATAAAAATAACAAAAGAAATATGATTGTTAAAATTAATAATATTTAGTGTAATAAAAATATAATAAAGAATTATGTTGTTATTAATTTGTAATAAAAAATTTTGAGCGTATCTAATATATTATCGGATACTTGGAACTATTTTTTAATAAATAATGTTATTAATCTGTAGTAAAAAAATTTAAGCGTATCTAATACAAATAATATTATAAAATTGTCTATAATTTATTTAACAAATAATAAAAATACAAATAAAAATGTGATAACATTTTCATGTCGCTAGAGGTATATAAGGTGATTATAGATTACTCAACTAAATATATTAGTTTAATATAATCATATTTAATATTTTTAAAGTTTATATATTTTATGTTGATAATATATATGTATACATATGAAAATATTATAATAACTTTTGAAATATATAAAGATAATATTTGAAATTAAATTTATCTTAATTTATAAAAAATATGTTAAAATAATATTAAGTGCTGGTGATTTAAAAGATATGATTGGTACCATTTATATACTTAGCGAAATTTGACATATCTTAACGAAATTAGTTTGATATTTGGGGAGTCAAGAGTAGTATTTTTTACCGATTCAATTTATTTTGATTTTTATTAAGATTAATTTTTGTTTGTATATCTTTATTCTATATTTTATTAAACCTTCATTTTTTAGTTGTTGCATAACTCCTTATTTACGTGGGTGGTATGAATGTTTTAATTCTATTTACTTTTTAATGATACGTGAGTAAGGTATTTTTGGTCATTTATAATTTAGAGAAAATACAAATCTTAAATATTTGGAATAACTCAACAATCACTTGAGAGAGGAAGAATAGAAGATGCTTATAGGTTTTATATTTGTTGTATTTATAATAGTAATTTGGCAGGTCTTGCCAGGAATTCCACATCGGACAACTATAAAGGCATTTAAGAATTTATAATAGTGTGCGAACCTCCCTCTCTTAAGCTAGCTTTTGTGAATGAGTTAGGCCTTTCTAACATGGCATCAGAGCCAGTTTGTCTCAATGATTTGAGGCGGTGCCCGGTTATGTCCTTTTGCCCAATATATTCATCAGATGTCCAATCCTGCTCTGGATTGAGGGGGTGTGTTAGGAATCCCATATCGGACAACTATGAAAGCATTCAACAATTTATAATAATGTGTAAACCTCCCCCTCTTGAGCTAGCTTTTGGGGGTAAATTAGACCTTTCTAACAGGTCTGTCTAAAGAAAAGAATAGAAGATGCTTCATTTGACTGGGGCATATAGCTCAATTGGTAGAGCCTGCTAAAGTCGAAGGAGTTAATTCAATGGAATGTTTGTTAGTAAATACACAAATTATTAAGAAATGTATAAATTAATAAAAAATCCTTTTCCTTAAATTTAAATAAATAAATAAGAATTTGAATGTTTTCTATAAAAGTCGGTAAGTTTTATTTAGTAACCAGTAATAAAGAGGTGAGAATGAAAATGCAATATTTATTCTCTAATTTTTAGTTTCGAACTTTTATTCGCAATAAATATGCAGGTATAAGCTCAAATAAAAAATCGAGAATAAGAGATAAAAAAATATTATTAGAATATTATCAAGTTATTATCAAAATATTAATTATTATCATTATATTATAATTAAAATCACATATTACGACATTTTATATTAATTTCTTTAATAACTATTTTATTTTATTTTATCGATACTTTTTATTCTTATCATAAAAATCATTTGTAATTATTTAAAAATTAATAATTTTATAAATCATTGCAATTTTTTGATTAATTATTTATAAAATATAAAATATTTTAATTAATAATGTACAAGGAAAAAATATATAATTAAATACGAGTAAAAAACTTTCTCATTGTCTTTTTTAATATTTAATACCAAATATTAACTTTGTTTAATACTATATCAAATACGAATAATCATTAATTTTGTTTTGATTTTCACTTTCCATTCTTATTTTGATTTTTTATTTTTATGATCTATTATTAATATTTTATTGTTTTAATATTCATCTTCCATTTATTTTCAATAAAAATAAAATTATTTGTTATATCAAATTAAGATTGTTTTAATTCCTTAAGATAGTATCGAGGTAAAGTAAAAACTTTCATAAAATAATATATTTAGACATGTAATTTTATAAAATATAAAAATTATTTTATAATTTAGAAAGATTATTTGAAATATACTGATGAATTACGGTACCATATCATCTTTTTTTTTTAAACGGAGAAACCCGCAGTTGCTACCATTTTGATGCACACTGGGTAAATATCCAGATCAGTGCCGACCCTGGGCAAGGGCCAGCGGGGCACCCGCCTAGGGCCCACTATAAGAGGTCCCCTCTCTAAACTAACGTAATATTTTATTTATTCCTCCCCCTCTCTAAACTCCTTCGGTTTTTTCCATTAGCTAATGAGTAATGACTAATAACATTAACACTATAAGTCTTGTTGTCATTTATGAGAGGGAGGGGCCCCTCCCAAAAATGTAAGAGTGACGCAGCTAATGACTTTAACATTAGCTTGCATCACTTGGACCATTTGTATCACTATAACATTAAAGTTAATTAATAACTTTAACGTTATAACCATCTTTAACGTTAAAGTTATTAAACCTAACGTTATATATATATTTTTAAAGTAAGGGTAAGTTTGTGGTTCTCATATTTATAAATAGTCTTGAAATATTTAAGTATACTTTTACCCACGAGGAATTTTAAGATTATGAAAATTACGAATTCAAACGACACAAATAATAAAAAGGAGAGTTTTGTTACTTACGGCAATGATAATGAAATTCAAAAAGGAAAATCGCAAATTGAAATAATAATTAAGTTTGAAAAGTCAAAAGGAAAAATACCTTGGTGTCGGTCACCGATGTTAGCATGCTATTATGGATTCTCGACAAAAATTGTAATTATTAATGAACATTCATTGGAGGAATTTTCTATTAAGTTTATTAACTAGAAACATGTATTTTAGCAATCTTATTAAACAATAATCTAGATACGATCATAGATTAAATTGAATAATAACATTAAGAATCAATAATCAATGACAAGTGATAAACATGTACGACATGAAATCAATCAAGTGGATAATTTCTTAGAATTTTCCGACTCTAAC
>JAOSBP010000009.1:1041893-1060489 GCA_027563825.1 Erythroxylum mucronatum
AGAGATATATGTAAAAGACACCCAAACACTTCTTAATTTAAGAATCAATGAGAAAACATGTATTTATATTGATTTGGGACCCTTACTAGTTGTTGGAACCAAAAAGTAGTTGTTACAATGGCTAGTTGCAGAGTTGGTTGACTAGTGTAGCATATTGGTTGACTAATATGTATTGAATGAATAAATTTACTAGTTGTTAAGACATTAGCTGATCACTAGGATATATTAGTCAACTAATGTGTCCTCTAGAGGCATATTGGTTGACTGCAAAACTATATTGGTCAACCGATACTTAACAAACACTCATTTTATAATTTTAACCTACGTTAGTAGACTACTAAGTCATATTACTCGACCAATGTGCATTTAGTTCTCAAAGTTTGCTATCCTTTACACATTTTTTAGCCACTAACCATATTAGTCAACTAATGTGTCCTTTAGAAGGACATAGGTCCACCATATCACCATATTAATTAGTTCATCAATTTGTCAACAAACTCACTTGTTATATATTTAACTTCCATTGGTTGACCACTAACCTATATTGGTCGAATGATCCCCCTAAAAATTTGATTTTAACAATTTAAAATGCTCAAACTTGATTTGTTTAATAAAATTAAAACAACAAAAATTCTAAAATATACCTAAGGAGTGTTTAAAAGGTTAAGAGGCTTTTATCTAAAAAAAAAGATTTAACACCTTTTGATGAATGAAAAGACTAATGCATTAAAGTTATATGAAACATATATACATGACAAACCTTTAAGATCTTTAAAGTGATTAATGAGATTACAATTAATATTAAAAAATATAAAGTGACCTTTATGTACTTTGATATTATTTTATTTTTTACTTAATTTCACTTTATTGGTCGCAAACTTTAACTTCATGAACTATCTTCTTAAGTTTATGACTACATCTTGTTCTTATGTTGCTTCTCATCAAAATAATAAACTAATAATAAGTATGTCTTTTTATCATCAAAATGTTGATTGAAACCTCCCTCGATTCAACAAAAGGATTTATGTATTATATCCTATAAGCATATAATTATATAATAATTGAGCCCTTAATTCATTAAAATAACTAAGATAAGGTTATAAGGGGGATTTATAATGAGTTAGTTAAGTCTTGATATGCTTAATTCCTTTTGTTCTTTTTTTCACTTGAATAGTATATATGCTCCATTTTGCTTATTTTTTCTCCATTTATTGTTGTTAATTTATTCAATTAACTCCTTTGCTCACTTTTTTCTTATACTAAACTTCATCATTTACATATTGATTAATTCTATTATAATTTAGTTACTAATATCACCAAATTCACTAAAAGGAATATGTTTAATTATCATCAAAACTATAGGGTTAAGACTTCATTAGTTAATAATCTCTCCCTTTGTAATGATAAAATATTTAATGATATTAAAGAAAATAACTGATATTGAATAAACTTTCCTTATATTAAAGTAATACATAATGTATGTTGCTTCTTAATTAATGAATCATGAATGATTGCATTTTAATCAATTGTTGGAGATCCCATTGATATTTCTCATTTGATATGTACAAAGGTGACACCAATTATTGGTATTTGGAGCCATTTGATGTTGACCTACAGGGTTAAAAAAATCAAATTATACTAGGTACCCACATAAACTTAGATCTTTAAGAGTTAGTTGTTAAATCAATTTCAACCCATATTCTTTTAGTTATACTTAACAAACATTATCTTAAAAAAGCAATTTCTATGTATATTTTCATAATCGCCATAAAAATGGCTTCTTATTTGATGATAATTGAAAGTGTTAGTGTCATACGAGAAAGACTCACAAATTGTTGCTTATATACAATTTAGGTTTTAATTGGAAATGTCTAAGGTATGAAGCTCTCTTCTAGATATCTAGGGAACTAGGAGCTTTCCTTGCGTAATGGTAAGGCCTAAAAAAAGATTTAGCATGTGGTATGCTCTTTTTTTTGACATATGATCTATGATGATTTTGAGAAAATGTCATGCTTCTTTGTTTCTCATAGGACATATTATTATAATAAACTTGTTTCATGTTATTTTGAAGATAACGAGAAATATACGAATAAGAAGACTATTAAATACATTTTCAGTGTGATTTTGCCTGAAATTTATGTCTATTTTTGTATTGTGAACCATTTTTCTAAGTTTAAAATGTGAATCATATATGAAAGTATGAAATTTCTTTTTACCTTGAGACCTAGCAGATGATGCATGAGTATTAAAGTTTTTATTCAAAATTGAATGTTATATACTCATTAGATGAGAAAAAAATGAATATACGGTACATTTCCATAAGTATACCAAATTCTATACCTATCATTTGAGCATTTTTTAGCTCTAAGTATGCTATTTAATTTTTTACCATGCTTAGTGAATCTAGATAATGATTCTTTAACGACATTGATCTCTTTGTTCAATGTCTTATTCTCATGTAATAATTAATGCTCATGTTCATTGACAATAACCATACTTTTAGGTTCTATTATGTATACATTACATTTTAGTTTCTCATTTCTCATTCATGCATGCATATAAGAGTTTTAAAATATCTTTATACTTGAAAGATAATTTCTTCCTTTTCAACCTTATGATCTTTAGGCAATGAACTAACTCATCGTATGAATATATCATCATTACAATCATCATTATCATCGTAAGAATTTATGGAAGAGGGTACCTCATTATTATTAACCATGAAGAACATAATTGTCACCATAATTTTAGATTGCTCACTTTCTGAACTAGTAGCAACATCTCATATGGCCTTAAGTGCTTGCTTCTTCTTCTTCTTTTTTCACCAATTGTTTGTTTCTCTTCTTCTTTAAGAACTTATTAAATCTCTTTGTGATGCACTTTATATCATCCTCATCATTGTCCCTAATTAAGGTCTCCTTATCATCAATTTTCTCATTCTTAGAGACTTTAAATGCTACATGTCTCCTTATTAAAGCCACTTCCTGCGTATGCAATTCATTCATCTTCATCTTATAGGTGAAAAGTGATGTACCTATCTCTTCTAATGGTAAGATGCTTAAATCTTTCACTTCTCATACGGCTACCATTTTTTCCTTATAACCTTTTGATAAAGATCTCACAATTTTTTCTCCAATTCAAGATTATTATGTCCTTTTAAGACTTTTAAACGCAATAATGATATAAATGCAGTGAGCATACATGTTATAAATTTATTCATTAAGTTTCGTATATAATAACTCAAATTGATGCATATATTTTCTCATTCTACTCTTTTTCATTTAGGTAGTGCTTTTATGCATTATTTTAATATTATATCATATCTTTTGAGTCATTTCTCACATACGTACTCTATTGAATTTAGTATTCTTACTCAATACACAAAATAAAATATGTATGACCTTGTTATTCAATGTAATGAGTATCCTATCTTTATTAGCCCACTAACTTCTATTTTTTGGTACCTTAGTTTTTACTTTATCTCTCATTAGGGATTTCATTAGGATATAAGGTTCATTCTCTACAACTTCCCAATCATCAATCTCTTTAGCTATAAGGAAGTATTTCATATTAGTTTTTCAATACAGAAAATTTCCTCTATCAAAGAATTATGGTCTATATGTGCTTTGACTTTCTTGTTAATAACGTTAATCAAATTATGCCATAGGATCTTTTCCAAAATTTTGCTAAAAATTATCTGGAATCAATGAGATCCACTTTGAAACCAATTAATCATCCCTGAATGACACACAAGATGGGGATAAATTATGTGTTCATGTTTAACCTATTTGTAAACTAATAATGAATTTCCTTTTTTTAACAGATGTTTGTGATTGGTTTACATATAATAATCATAGAGAAACCATAATGATACATAAAAAAAGAATAGAGAAAGAGAGATAAAACTATTTTATAGTAGTTGGATTAAACAACCCTTGACATACTTCCACTCCCTAAGCTTTATTTTGAAATCTACTATCTTTTTCTTTCAATGGGTGAAGAACAATCCTCAATGCACCATTTTTTTTTATCATGAGTGAAAAGGAAAACTTAAAATCATCTTGCTTTTCCATGTGTGAAGAATAACACTTTTCAAAACTTGTCTAAGATAAAGAGTAACTCTCACAAAGTGTATCACAATAAAATTTCACAACTATAATAAGTAAACAACTTGAAAGCTTCTTCCCTTGCTCACAAAAATAAACAGTGATTCAATTTGTGTTATGTAATGCACATATGCACTTTATAGTCTCTTAAGACTCTTAGCAACTCTCTAGTATATCTAACTAACTTTCACAACTCATATGAGGTTTGTTCGTACTCAAAATAACCTTAAAGTGTTGTTGAAAATAAAAATTATCTATTATGACAACTAGTATAGTGATATTGATTGATTAATTTGGTGCATTGGTTGATCAATATGCCATATAGGCCAATTAATGTATCGATCAATATGACACATAAACTTACGATACTTATTTTCACTTCTTTTGATATTTTAGTTAATCACACTTAGACATTGATCGACCATTGTCTCTAAAAATAATATATTAATTGACAAAACCTATATATTGGTCGGTAAATGTGTTTGAAACTATACATTAGTCAGCCATACCTATTCAATGGCTGACCAAAATATATTTTCAAAGAATTTTCAAGTTCACTCAAAGATGAATCTATATTTCTTTAACTAAAATTCTATCTAAAATCATTTTAAATGTTCCCCAAAGAGCATTTTAAAGAGTTTTCTTTCAAATCTAAACAAAATTTCCCTTGATTATGAAAGGATTTGTGTATTATATCCTATATGCAAATGATCATGTAATGATTGAGTCTCTAATTCGTTGAAATGACTAAAATAAGATTACAAGAAGTATTTATCATGATTTGATCAAGTCTTGACATTTTTTAATCCTTTTTGTTCTTGGTTCATGACTTAAATTGTAAATATGCTCCGCTTTACTCATTTTCTCTATCAATTAATTGTTCAATTATTCAATTGACTCATTTGCTCACTTTGTTCTTCATTCACATATTACTCAACTCTATTATAATACAGTTACTATCCCACCAAAATTAAATTTACTAATAGCAATATATTTTATTATCATCAAATTTATAGGGTAAGACCTCATTTGGTCAACAAAATGAATTGGATTTTATAAATTTTTAATAAAAATTGTTATATAATTAACGGTTAAATAGGTAGTGGAGTCTATATAACTTACTCTAACCTAACTTTAACAGCGAATTATATATATGTTAAAATTTTTTAATTGAAACTTAGTAAAGACTCATTTTTAGTATTTCTACCACCATAAAGTATTGCTAAGTAATTTAGAGTAATGTATTTATTTTTTAAAGCGAGTAAGAGTATGAATTTTTTTAATATCTTTTACCTCAAATTCCTATATATATAGACAAAGCGCCAACTATAAGACAAAGCTGATAAAAAGAAAACATAGGAATAACGTTTTCTTTTTAATAATTTTATTTTCACTCTAAACGATTACAATTATCCGGGAGAGCGAGAAGGTAAAAACAGGATAAAAAGCCATATCACAACACTCCTGTCAAAAGCAAGTTGCCATAAGAGTCAAGCAATACATAGTAATAATAACGCTGGATTTTTAACCTACGCAAAAACAGAAGAAGATCTAAAGT
Organism: Erythroxylum mucronatum; assembly: GCA_027563825.1. Lineage (NCBI taxonomy): Eukaryota > Viridiplantae > Streptophyta > Magnoliopsida > Malpighiales > Erythroxylaceae > Erythroxylum > Erythroxylum mucronatum. Next base: position 1,047,558 of record JAOSBP010000009.1, read on the forward strand.
AGGACGGATGAAAAGTACAAGTTTAGACGTATGCCTAAACATCCAAAGCAGGAAATGTCGTCAAATTGGTTTTGGGATTTGAAGTCATGAGCATGTTGTGGATGGTAGACTGGAAACTCCCTGTCGATGAAGTTCCACTAAGACGCCATCAAGAGATGGAGGTTTTAGTCCAAGAGGAAGTGGAAGCCATGGCTTCGATAGAACGTCTCCAATAGCTGCATCTATACTTTCTTTCGACTGTAACATCAAATATCAAATGTTAAAACCAACCGATTAATTGTGGGCTATCCTTAATAATAATCATAACCATAATCATAAATAATCATAATCATAATCGTTATTGTTATGGTAATTAAATATTTTTAATTCGCATTCATGAAATTTATTAATTAATTAAAATATAATTATACATTTCAGCCATATATAGCATGTGACAGTAATATCATGCAAATCCAGCAGCGATGCGTATGTACTAAGAGTGAGTGTTGATGGAAGACCAGTAGAGAAGAACTAATTAACTCACAGGATGACAGTCGAATTTAGGTTGATGGTGGTGGCCTGATTCTGGTTGTCCAGGATGACAGTCGAAGTTAGGTTGATGGTGGTGGGCTGATTCTGGTTGTCCAGTCGTCGGGATACCAATGCCGGGGGCGGAGGGGTCTACTTTGTACATGCCCTGGGATGGTATGCCCGGAACCGGAGGTGTAGCAAATCTCTGTAAATGACACGTGCATTAGTGTATAATGTACCTGATGAATAGCTAATAAGTAAACATGTGATAGAACCTTTGATCAATCAATTCATGCAAGTACTAAAAACACCAAACATAAAAACAACACTAAAGAATCCAAAAGAGTAAGGAACGATTAGTTACCGTGGCTGGTAAAGGCTGTGGAAAGCAATGTGCCCCTGGCCCCGGCCCTGGTAGCATTAGTCCATTGGGAACCTAAACGACCAAAAATGGGATATGCCAAGTTAGAGAATTTGCCTTCCATATGTGCCACTCTCTTTCCTTGTCAGACTTTCAGTTTTTCTTTTTTTAATAATAAGCAGTAGAGGTAGAGGTGATTACCCGATGATGATGATGGTGCCAGAATGAGGGTTCCCGTGGAGGTGGGGCCCATGCATGTGGTGGTGGCGGTGGAGGCGGTGAATGAGAAAGATGTTTAGGCCAGATGTGTATGTGGGATTGGTCCATTGATGGATGACCCCATACATGCAAGGGTCTGCAAGCTGGGTGCTGCAATGGAGCCACCGGAGGGAAGCCTATTGTGGGTACATGCCAAGGATTCATGTCTCTCTTGCTACTAACTCCCATAGCCGCTGGCACTCCATACATTTGCCTCCTTTGGCTCCAACTCGCTGCCTCCGCTTCACGAGCTAGCAAATGTTTACGGTGCGAACGATATTTCTGCATTAAATCTTAAGTCTTTAACAGTAGAACCAAAATTAACCATATTGAAGTTATTTTGCGATTTACTGTTACCTGGTGAAAAAATATATAACTAAACAACAAACACTTTCTTTGATGTTAATTTTTTTTCTTTTTACAAACTTAAGCCCCTTATCACACAGATTACATACATCATCTCATTGAAAACATACGATATACATGTTAATACGAGCATTAGGTTGCAATAAGTCGACTTTGAGGCCATTTAAGAGGTGTTAAAAAGTTTCAAGTGAATTCTCTCCTGTAGAATTTGGTTACCTTACCAAATGCAGATTACACTTACTAATTAGGCTGTTTATTTAGAAGATGGAAGCAGCAAGTAGCAAGAAGAAGAAGAAGAAAGGGTTTGTTAAGTACCTGAAGGTGGCTAGCAATGTTATGGCGAGTGAGACAGTCAATTCCCATCAACTCCAAAATCCTGGAAGGGACTGCCTTATCCACCCCTAGTTGCTCCACTGCCTGCACGAATCTCCTGTGCAGCTCTGGCGTCCAGTCCACCTACACTCAATTCAAGAATCAAAACAAAAACAATCAAACAAAAAACGAAATTACATAAAAGCACGTACACTCTCTCTCACTTGTAAATAGAATAGAAAATCGAGACCCTTCGGCTTTACTTCTTGATAAGGTTCCCGTGATCTCTTGCTCTTTGCCCCCATGAACTTTACCTAAGCTCCCTATCCCATAATTGAATGATGAAACCATTCACGTTTTACTGTACTTAGTACTTACTACTTGACAATAAGCTTAGAACTGCTCGTGGAAAGTTTAAACAGTTTATAACGTTAGTACTCAACATGACCTAATTACGCTGGAGAAAGCATAGAACTGCTCGTGGAAAGTTTAAACAGTTAATAACCTAAGTACTCAACATAACCTAATTACGCCGGAGAACAAACAAGAAGGTACCTTCACCTTTCTCTTCCCTTGATTATTTTTTGTTTGCGTAGATGATGATTTCCTTCCTTTATCTCCTTCTTTATGAACTGGATTCAACGCCATCGACGACGAATCATCTCTTTTACTCACTATCTCCTCCCCTCTGGTGCTCAAACTCGAATCCACTCCTGACCCTGATGACAACTTATCTTCCTCTTCTTTTCTTGGATTATCCTCTACTTTCTCATTTGATACGGATGTGTTCATCTCAGATTCATCCCCTCTTCGAGTAACTGATAATTCAGCAAGAAGTTCTGGGTCCATTTCCAAATCTGGCAACACGTCTCCATCATTGATATCCCCGAAGAGATCGTCAAAATCGATGCTTTCCAATAGGTTCTTGTCGGAGAAGTCGGACAACTCTTCGTTCCCAAGAGGGCTAAAGCTCTCCATCTGCTCTGGGTTCTCATTTTTAGCGCTGAGGGTCGTACTTCTCAAGGAGGATATAGCTAACATTAATCCCGGAGAGAGCTAAGATTGAAGTCAATTACGAAGTGCAGTCTATAAGGATGTATGAAGCGGATGCAGTGTACAGGGGTGCAATTACGTAAAAGAGTGCATGTAAGTATATTAAGAGTGGTAGGAACTGAAGAAGAGAACCGGAGGAGAAGTTGTTTCCGGTGGAATTCGGTAGAGAAGGGGACAAGCCGCGCTGCTTGTTGTGCTTTGTTTGCAGTGCAAGTGGGGAGAGACTGGATCTCAGCCACAACTTGTGCGTTGAGATCTCTAAAATTTTGTTTTATGTTATTGTTTGTTCGGGTACATAATTGGTATGTGCATATACAAAAGTATATTAGTATAGTATGTGGATGAGCTTTTTTTGCAGATATGAAAATTTGAAAAAGAGCTGGCTGGTGAGCTCTTTCCAATTCACCAACATATATAGAAAGTGACTGCTTTTCATACCAAATAAAAACAAAAACATAAGGGAGAGAAGATTTAAGATATGATATGCATGTGGGAGTGGGACTAAAGCTACTGTGAGGAATGGATTATTATTGGGCATATCCCATATTAGTCACTTGTAACCGAATGAAATCACCTGTTCTATAATTACTGTGCCAATGCTGTTTCATTGCATCTGGTCCATATATTTTTGTGGATCCCATATAAATGTATGGACCAGATGTAATAGAACAGCACTGGCACAACAATTGTGGAACAGGTGATTTGTTCCCACTTGTAACAGTTACACTCTGAAAGGATTGTCGAATCTTTAATTATGTATTTCATTCAATTTCCGCAAATTCATTATATTGGTTAAGTAAAAAGACACCTTTTGATTGTTTAGGCTTAATTAGGATAGATTTTTTCAGAGGCCCTATAAGAATAGTCTCAAGACCTTATCTTTGGCCGACCATGACTAAGTCTTCTTTTCCATTTTGACCAAAAAAAAAAAAGACTATTTGGTCGGTAATATCGGTTGGTAAAGTCCCTTTTTCTTGTGGTGCCTCCTCGCTTGTCAACGTCAGACTCATGCTTGAGTCTTAAAAATGAAGGTTAAAAAACCCCTACAGCAGTTGATTTGGTAAGAGGTTCTTTTGGCTTAACTGAATTTGCAGGTTTGAGCCTTCCATATATATATACAACCGTTTAAAATTTGGGGTCAGAGCTTTACTTCTTGTAAGAGACCTACCCGGCTCGAACGGAGATTAGTCTAGGTGTGAATGACTTAAGGTGCCTTCTCATAGTTGGGACCCTCCTAAGACACTTCGTGATCAACCAAAAAAAAACAAAGATTAAAAAACTACTTGTTGATAGGGAAAATTGTTGAAGTACAGATCTAGCTCTTCAAAAGTCCAACTAGATCAACTTGAGTATTAGAAATATAGTAAAGATAAAGCATTACAGATTGAGTATTGTAAAGAATATAATTATGGAAGAAATATAGCCATCAACATATATTGATTTGCATTATTAGTCATTAAGTTTTTTGCATTGATAATAGCCTTTGATATATTTGTTTTAGATAGATAAAATCCTTGGTGATTTTTTCTAACTCTTAATTGTCTTTTCAATATAACTTGATTATAAATCTCTTTTTTTACTATTCGATTAAGTCATTCTATAATTCCAAATATCAATTTTAAGAACCAATTCTAGTTTACTGTGTAATTTCACCAATATGCAAATAATATTTTACTTTATGATAACAAACTAAAGAAATTGAACATGTGCAACTCAAAAAAGAGTCAAGACTGAAGGAAATACTTGTAAATGCTTTGTTATCTTAGTAATAACAAAACAAATCATATAACTCATTTTTATATGATAAAATATAAAATGTGTTTGTTAGGCCACTATAGTAAAAGGAGCTTAGAAAATGGTATGTTTGTAATAGTTGAAAAATGTGTTGCTAAAAATTATATATATCCAACCAATGTCGGATTGAGTTTTGGTACGGTACTATACTGACACCGGTCAACACTAGGTATCTTTTCAAGCAAATTTTTAAATTTATGAAATAGTCTCTGAATTTTTTTAAAAATTACAAAATAGTCTATTAGTATATTGTACTGTATACTTTATAATTTGACATAAACCTTGTCTCTAAAAATCATAATAATAAAATTTAAAATAACAATAATTTATTTTTTATTAAAAATAATTTTTAGATATTTCACATATAAATAATAAACAAAATTAATATGAAAAAAGACAATCATCATACTAATATAAAATTAAGAACAATACAAAGTATTTAAAATATTACAATTTCACATATAATAAATAATAATTACATCAAAACATCAAATAAAAAGAATAATAAATGTTCCTTACTCTCTAACTATTACAATTTACAATAACAATTCGTGGCGAGAAAAAAACCAAGTAGAAGTGAAACCTAAAATAAAAATATTTATAATTATATTGCATAGATGAAATTTAACATGTACATCGAATATAAGTAAGATTGAAAGAATAAGAGAAACAATACCCGTTATACCTGCACTGACCCTAGTTATCATTTAATACAAAATTTTCATCGTTGAAAGGAGCCTCATCATCATTATTATTTAAATTAGATACACAAAATGACATTGAGAGAAAATGTCATTTAGTAACATTAATTAAATGTTACTAAAATGTTAATTTAATCTAACTCTGAAATTCAATTTAAATTAATTAAACTTTATTTAAGTTAATAATTTAAAATAATTATAATAAATTATTAGCTTAAACCCAGTTTAATTTGTTCAATCCAAATTTAAGAAATAAGTTAAATCATCGTATAAGTAGCATTTAATTAGTTGATGTGTTATCTTCATGTCATATGTATTTAATTATTAATTTTTAACCAAATTAATATTTTTAAAAATTAAATATTAAAAAGAAATTTAAAAACTTTTTAAATTAAAAATTCTAATATTAATGTCTTTTAAACTTAATTCAATTATGACATTTTTGAGCCCTGAAATCGTTAATACTTTGCTCAGAACCTATCACTAGATTAAGTTGTACATACACTTCAATAGTTTAATCACTCTCTTTATCTTATCTTCTCCTTTTCTTCTTCTTCTCTTCAGCATTTATCACCATTGAAACAAACTAGACGAACCTCTTTATTAACCTTAACTACCACATATATACAATCACCTTTCCTGTTTACACTCTTTTTCTCTATATAAACACCATATGTGAGTATCTTAGAACTCATCAGTTCTAAGTTATATTTTCACTTATAGTGTAACATGGCAAACTCTCGAACTCTTAAGTTGGTTTCCATGGTGGTGGAGAGCTCTTTGAATTTTTTTTAAAATTTTCATTTTTGCTAAAAAGTTGGTGAAGGTTTTAAAACTTAGGTACCAGCTAGTATACGACTGGTATTTTAAATATCAGCCAGTATCACCCTATATTAGGCAAAAACTCCAGTACCAACTGGAACCAACGGCCGATATCATTAACCTTGATACCGTTTCATTTTTTTACCGATACAAAACGATATTCACATCCTTGAACGCAACAATTTTTAAAGTTTCGTCTTTACTAATATTAAAAGGAAATGATAATAATAATTTGTTGCTATATATAAGAAAAGATGACAAAATTAAAAAATGTGCAATAAAGTTTTATATATGCAACATCTAAAATTGTTGTTATAGTTTCAGTGATTATTAAAGGATATTTTCTAATGTTACATATTTATTTATATAGCTACTTACTAATGTATATTTAAAATATAAAATTTCTCTATTTACTAATGAGTATTATAAATATGTCTAGGAAAATTAAATTACCATAAATTTTTATTTTGTAAAATTAAAACACATGATACAATCGCTCCAAAATACACAAAAGTACATGCAATATATACCCGTATGAAGGTGTCAAACTCTTTTTACCTTATTGTCTTTTACATTGAGATCAATTGTAAATTCTCTTTGCTTATTTTTCCATTTGCAAATATATTGCATCCAATGTGAATTGAGAAATTTATGCAATTGACTTTGTTTATAAAAAGGATTGAATCTAGTTTTTGGACTACATTAATTTGTTTGTATTAAATGGACTACATTAAGGTTACATATATTTATGTAGAAAGTAACATGAGCTTATTTTTTGCCATGTTATTTGTATTGCTCATGTTATTTGCTCACATAGTTGGAGATGGATAATCTTCCAGATTAAGTATATGTTATTTATTCTTTCAAAGATTGTATAATATATGATATAATTGCGTGATAAGAGTCATCTTTTTTGATTCTGCTTGTTGTAATCTTTTTTGGGTCTTGTTTTTTTGGATCCTTTTCTCCGTGTGTACTTTTACTTCAAAGATAGAGATTCAATCTTTGAGTGAAAGATCAAGGAATGCAGCAAGGTGATCAGACGATGTTAAGCTTGAGGCATGGTGGTGGTCGAGGAAGCAAACTCTACATTCCACGTTTAGGGTCCTCCTCTTCCTCTAATAACTCTTCTTTTTTGTCGTCTTCTAATGTTTTTGGCCATCTCTCTCTTTTGTACCCTCATGGCTGCACTTGTCCTTTGAAGGTTTTCCTTATTGCCCATCTCGAATCTAGATCCATTTGGTGTGTCTATTTGTTTGTTTTGATTTCCTGCATCTGTTTTTGTGTGTTTTAGATTGATTTTTGTGTTGTTGTTTAATAAAGGTGCTAGCTTTAAATATGAGGATTGGATTTTCTATATTGGAGTGTGATTGTGATATCAAATATGTTACTGATTATCAACTACCGATTCTTATTTGCTTCTAATGATTTCTTTTCAATGGTTGTCCATGCTTAATTATGTTATCTTTATCTATTTCTCCATGGATGATTTAAAAAATGGAAGAATAATTATTTATTAGGTTTCATGGAAAAAATAAGCTCATGTTATTTGTCAACATATTTGGAAATGGATAGACTTCTAGATTAGGTATTTGTCATTTATTCTTTCAAAGATTATATAATATATGATATAATCAATGTAAAATAAGGCAGAGAGGAGTAAACAAAGCTATTGAATTGTTTGAGTTTGACACAAATCTTTACTTTGATGAGATTCAGGAAGTGCGTGAGATGAAGTAAAGAGATGTTTGAGTGGCAAAGGCTTGTGGCAAGGAGACCTCTTATTTCATTATCTTTTTATCTTTTGCATATCTCACTCATTTTTTAGCCTTTAATATTGAGAGCAATTACAAGTTCAAATACCACAATAAGTGTAACCATCTAAAGCTCTTTAACCTCTTGTTTATTGATGATCTTCTTCTATTTAGAAAATAAAGTATCTTTGTAGTGAATAGTTTCTTAATTTCCTTACAATAATTTATCATATTAGGTATATTGATAAATCCTAGTAAGAGTAACCTCAATATATAAGAAGAAAAGTTTGTATTAATATTTCAAATCTCCTAACATATGTGCACCAAACTAGATGTCCTGTCACTTAAGTATTAAGACCCCAATTACTATGATAAGACTTATCTTCTTTAATTATATTTTGCTATCTAATTTAGTATAGGAAAGATTAGATAATTGGAATATCTTAAGTCAATCTTATGTAAAGAGTAAACAATTGATTTATTTGTTCTTTAGCAATTGACATATTTATTAGATCGCTTACATTTTCCTTTTAATGTCTATTAAAAGATTGCTTAAAAATTTCTTATAGATGAAAAATAAAGAAGTTTCTATAAAGGTTAAGATCAAGTAGAATGAGCTGTGTTTGCCTAAAGCTAAAGGAGGGTTGGGATTCCATTCGATTAAATTAATGAATAAGATGTTACTAATCTAGTCTAAAAACATTTTATAGATATTGAGCCGATATAGGTTTGATGAGGGAAAAGCATATGGTATAGCAAGGTTAATGCTTAAATATTATGGACTGTGAAATATATTTTAAACTTTAGAAAAAAAAAGGTTATAGGTGTTTTGAATAGTACCATCAATGATAAGATAGTGCCTTGGTTTTAGCATAATAAGTGAGACATATTAAGACCTCTTCATAGGTTTCTTTACATCATATCAATCATTGAAGGTTTATAAGAGCACTTTAAATTGAAAACAATCATCTAAAATAATGTATAAAGGTGGACAATGATCAATCTCTTCCTTTTAATTAGGAACAACCTCCCTTCTTATGCATCAAGTATTACTAGAGAAGATCATGCTATTTAAACATGTTATAAGTCCTATAATTTCACAAATAATTCAAATTTATAGCTTATAAATGGTAGTCATCATACCATATTATGGAAAAACCTAGTTTAGCTCCTTAACGGATTTTCAAAAGCTAGCTTTCTTCTTTAGTTTGATATGAAAATAAACTATAGATTGCAAATAGAATTACCTTTATAGATCAAGAAAGCACCGATTGCGTGCTTCGTAATTTAGAAATAAAGTCTCATAATATTTTTTTCTTTAGCTACACTTACTCTTTTACAATCTGGAACACTATCCTACATATTTGTAATTTATAGTGTAACTTGTTACATTGGCAAAACACAATGAAATAGGCTTCTAGGTTCACATTTTACTTCAAAAGGAACATTGCCATTTTAAATGACCTTTTAGATGTATAATTTATGCTCTTTGAAGGAAGGGAACACTAGAATATTTAAAAACTAGGAAAAAAAGCTTCTAATAAGTTAGCCATCAGTTGTATCCTTTTATTAGGGAAATATCCATAGCTAAGGAAGTCAACTTAAACCTGAGTCTAGTTATGGATTCCAACTAGAACCTGCAACTTTTGATTGATAGTAGTAGTTGTCTTAGTATTTTTTTGGTTTGTAATTTTTTTTTCTGAGGGTATCTTACTTTTGAAGTGTTTGGCTTCTTTGACTATTCTTGGTTCTAAGCCCTTGTCAAGCTCTTGCTCCCTTATTAGTGGGTTTCTTTAAATGTATTTCTTTAAATTCCTAAAAACATAAAAAATAAAATAACTAAATTTATTACCAAAATGATTATAAGCCAAACAACCACTGACCAAGCCTGAGTGCAACAAAATAATAACTGTAAATGTAAATTTGATTGATAAGGAATCAAAAGCAAAGAAGAACTTATAATGTATGATGCATTGGGAGAAATTAAAAAAGGCTATTAACAAGAAGGTCACTATGGCTTAAAGGGACGTGGGAAGAGAATTAGTAGGGAAAACCAAGTTGTTCATCAATTTCTATTTTTAATATTAAAAAGAGAGTTATTGTAATTTTAGTAGAAGCCCTTTGTCAAACTCTTGTTCCTTTATTGGTGGGTTTCCTTAAATGCATTTCTTTATATTTCTAAAAATAGAAAAAATAACTAAATTTATTAACAAAATGATTATAATTCAAACAACCATTGACCAAGCCTGAGTGCAACAAAATAATCACTGTAAATGTAAATGTGATTATTAGAAGGAATAAAAAACAAAGAACAACTTATAATGTATGACACATTGGTGGAAATTAAAAAAAGGGTATTAAGAAGAAGGCTATTATGGCTTAAAGGGAGGAAGGGAGAGAATTAGTAGGGAAAATACAAGTTTTTCATCAATTTCTATTTTTAATATTAAAAAGAGAGCTATTGTAATTTTATTAGAATAAAAGAGGTTGCAAAAAATTATTCTTAGGACTAATTAGGAATAGTTACTATTGTCAAATTATGTATATTTCCACCATCATTCAAGTTTGAAGTTAATAGTTCACTATAAGTATAATCACTTACTAGTTGATTTATTGTATTATTAACTTAAAATTGAAGGTGTATATCCAATTGTCAAGCATTATATATGCTCAGTAAAAGACTATTTACATAATGGAACAAATTTTTGTAAGGGAGAAGAAATTTAAACATGATCGTTCTATTAATTCACATACATTCATAGCTTTTAGTTTGTTTAAAAATTATAAAATTTGTATTCATTTTCCTAAAATATAATGAAATTGTATTTGATATTGCCATTGAATTTTACAATTATGTTTTTTTATAAATATGGTATATGAAATTACAATTTATTAAAGAAAAATTCAAAAATTTAATTATTTTTACAATACTACTCAAAAGTATAAAAATACTAATAAAATATCACAAGTTTCAATTTGTCACAAATATAACCCATTGTCAATTCCTACTATTAACTTTTTTGACATAGATTGTCAGAAAAATTCAAGTTAGTTTATGTCATTAACTTTTAATTTAAAAAAATGTGAAACTTTAGCCACCACTAAGTAATTCAAGAACAAAATAAAATTCCATAGACTTTTAAGCTCCTTATATTTTCTCCTCTTTTTGTTCTTTGTTCATGTCTTCTAAATGGTAAAATCCATTTAAATTCCAATTTAACATTTTTTTGTTTCACTAAAATTTTCTTATTTTAAATGGGTTATATTAAATTAAATTTGATGAATATTAGTTTAATATATGATATTTAATATAACGTGAATATGAATTAGGGTGAGGCAAAAGAGTTATAGAAGCTAAGATTATGGGCATGCAAGCAAAAGTCAAATTCAAGGTAACTTATGTAACAAAGCAACTACCTCTGCAAATGTTGATTAGAACTATACCAATTCTTACCAAATTTCATAAGAGTTGTAGTTAAGACATATTTAATATAATCCATTTAGGAAACAACTACTTACTAATGAATGAAACATAAAATATTTGGGATTTAAAAAAGTTTTAGTAGATTGGAATGGCTGCTTAAGATAGATACTTCAAATGACTTTAAACATCTTGAGGTAGAAAGCATTCAAAGGCTTTAAGTTGGGAATTTAGTTTTTAGGTTTTAATGCGTCAAACAAGTGGATTTTTCTTTATTTTAATTAAAAATTATTTATTTAAATTCCATCTATATACTTATATAAATGGTCCCTGTTTATATGACACTTCATTTCAATAAGTCTAATAATAAGGGTTAACATTGTTTACCTTTAGACTATGTTTGTAACAAACTGAAACTTTTAACATTTGAATGATATCTTTTACATTTTTAGTTAGTATTTTAAAGTTAGGTAAAATTGTTAGTTTGCCTTTTGTTAGAAATTTTATAATTGATGAGTGTTTGAAACTTATATTAATATTTAGTTAAGTGTTCTAATACTTAATTTTTAATAAAGTATCTATATTAGGAAACTTATGTAATTAACTATTTCCTTAAAAATAATTTTAAGTGATAATAATGCATAGTAAATTATTATTTTTGATGTGTAAATATATGTGATGCATGGTAGAAAATGCCCAAAAACTTACTTTCCTAATTCAAATAACTAGACTAGAAAGAAAAGAATAAGGAAACATGATTTAAACTCAATTTTCTTGTAAAATTAAAACTTTGTGCATTGATAATGTTTTGGAATATGAAGAAAAATCTTTCACTCATTTTCTTGAACAACAAGTAACTGTTGTTCAAAGATCTTATCCAGATAAATCTCAATATAATGGTATTGCTAAACGAAAGCACACACACATACTTAGTATTATATGAGCTCTTCTCATTTCTTCTTCTTATTCAGAAATCTTTTAGGGAGAGGTTTCTCTTACATTTCTTTATACTATCAATTGTATACTTACATGTCTCTCCTTATGAATGCTTGTAAAATCATGCTATTAACTATCAAACTCTTAAATTCGTTGGCAGTGCTTGTTTTTTTTTTCTACAACCATATGAATATATCAAACTAGAACCACGAGCATGATTATATTGCTTTTATGGGTTTGGGATAGAACATAAAAGGTATAGGTGTTGGGATTCACTGTTGTAAAGACTTCAAATTTCTCGGCATGTGAGCTTTTAAGAACATAAGATGTTTTCATTCCTTTCAAAATTTGGTATCAATGAACCTTCTTATGAAGTTTTCTTTGATCCTTCTATATCCTTGTTTCCTAACATTTCTTTTACATGATCATATAATAGTTATAACAATTTGACACAACTTATGTTTGATCCTATCATATCTCCACCAATTATCAATCCATCTTCTCCTTTAGATAATTCGTCTCTGTCCATTTATTCATTAGAACCTCCTATACCTCAACTTGTTATTCATCGTACCAATCGAGTAAGTCAACCTTTTATTCTTCTTTGATATTTTCATGATTATTCTACTATTGTATCTCTATAT
>JAOSBP010000009.1:1071633-1093230 GCA_027563825.1 Erythroxylum mucronatum
AATTGTGTTTATTGCTATTATTATTTTTGAAGATAAACCTATATTATGAATAACACTATTTGATATATGGGTGGTAGAGTAATAGCTTTTTCAATTATTTGGAGCATAAATTATGCAAATTTTGAATAGAAAGTTAACACCTACTTTGGAATAGATTCCAACTCTTACACAGTAAAACACACAATTGAGCAAGGCATATTAAAATTGATCAATTTATTCAACAATGGATGCATGAAAGATTTGATAGCTTACTCAAGGAAAATACTCCAAGTAGAAAATTTAAATTAAGGACATCTTGTGTTGCCTATAGGTAATGAAATATTTAAGGTCAAGAATGTCAAGATAGTGAACTATAAGTGTAAATAGTGATTATCCATTTATAATTTGTCAATTTATGGTTTTTGACATTAAAGTCCACATAAGTTTTGATTTCGTTCATATACATGCTTGTTATAATCTTTTTTTCAAATTTATACAGGGATACATGTGACAACATTGATATCTAAAAGCAAGGTGGATGGATCTTGTCCATTGTTAATAAAAAATTACTTTTAAGCTCTCAATATACTAACAACAACTAGATTTCAAAATTATCTAAGGCTTGAAGTGGTGATTTAGTGTTTAGAAGTTCAACAACGTAAATGATTTGAAGAAAGCACTTTAAAGGTAAAGAATATCTAAGGAGTTCTAATTGTAGTATTTGAGGAACAAAAAAAAAGAGATTTTTGTTGCATGTATGATTAAAGGATTCCCATAGTATGTTGTAGCTCATAGTGTTTAAAAAATAATATATTTTTGTATTACTAAGTTTAGGAAGAAGTATTTGCACAAAGAACAAGATTTTTTGTCATTTAAGGCTTATGTAATATCAAAGTTGATATGCAAAATTATTAGGAATAGAATGAAGGCAAGGTAAAAAAACAACTAAAAAAATTAAAGGTATCTTTGAAACCAAGTATAAAATGTGCTTAGCCTATAAGAAAGATTGGATTTGGAAAGAATAAGCAATGAAGCTGACTATTAGTAAGCTATAGGATTCATAAAAATTGTAATACATTAGATATGCAGTCAAATTATATAAAACGAGAAGGTTTAAGCTAAAAGAGATATAGTTAGGTACAATTCTTAACCCAGTGAGTACCTTAGTAAGGATATGCTAAGAAAAATTGATTAGGGATTTCAAAATTCATAGACATCATCTAATAAGGGAACAAGTAAATAAATGTAGCTTGCATGCAATGATCATGAAGGGTAAGGTTTGAGAACTTACCAGTAAGTTCAAATAGATGAATGGAATGCTTTAGTTGTTGTATAACTTGATCAGTATAGGGATATGCAACAATCATACCTATAAATAATAAAGAAAAGGAATGAGAGAGAAAAAAGAGTTAAAGTAATATAAGAAACTAGTCTGGAACTACATAAATAGAAGGAACCAAGAATGGTTTCTGTACAAGATGATTAATAGCATAAGGAACATGTGGAGAGCAAAGAACTTCCCATATGTAAATGTTATGGTTAGTAAAATTTTGGCTTGTACTTGGTAGAGTTATGTTAGGATCACTATATGGTATTTGTTGGTTTTATTCCCTAACCAAGGAATATGGTTATATTGTACTTTTATCCCAATCCTTAGTAGTCAATTATTTATTTTAAGAAAATTATATAAAGTGATTCATGTTTTAGGGTATTGTGGACATGTATTAAAGATGATCTACTTGATAAACTATTAATAGGGTTTGACTGTTGAAGTGATTTCAAGAATGATTATGAGCCTATTCTTTACACAGATGGTTATTTTCTAAGTGCTTCTTATCTTAGAAATATCTTAATTGTCTCAAATAGATGTTACCTATGGTTTATGCCATTGTTAGTTCAGAAAGCCTTAAGGATTAATCATAATTTCCTGTAAATTTAAAGGAGTTTATTAATATTATTAAGGTGATTATAATTTTAGGCTATCACAACAACATTATTTTTAATGGTAGAGATATTTTTAGTGAAGAGTTCCATGTATGTTGTTATAGGCACATTAAAGAGAATGATAAGGCATAGGCATCTAAACAACTTGCATAAGATAGGAAAGCTAGAAAGTTGGCAATCAAACCCCTTGATGATATCATGCAAGTTCAGTTAGAAGAGGACTACAGTAGTGCTATGGTAGATCTATAGACATTTAAGCCATAACTTATTGACTAGGTAAAGAGGGTTATACTAGAGTGCTGAGTGATGTACAAATTTTCTTGTGTACATTGGAAATAGGTGAAAAATAACAAGTTAGAATCTTTCTATGCTTAGATAAAGAAAAACCATTAACATTTTCTAGTTGATCATTAATCATCCCTTGCTTTAAAGATGTTTATGTGAAACAATATTATTACAAAGTGAAGCAATGGTGTGGGCAAAAATATTGAGAAAAATTGTTGCACAATGTAGGTAGGTATGAAGGAATATGGTAATTTGATGCATCCAAGGTGCATACTTATGTAACAACTTAATGGACTAAACATGCACATGTTTAAAATGGTAACATTCCATATACCTTATAAACATGCTTGCTAGATGATAAAGGCTATAAGTTTTAATGTATATAAAATTGTTAGTGATTGGTACAAAATCATTGTTGGAAATATTATCATACTTGATCTTAACATAAGTACGACCAAACAGTAGATTACAATTCAATAGAATTGTCACCCTACCTTATCAAGAAAAATAGAGAAAAACCTAGAAGAAAATAACTAAAAGATTCATATCCATAAAATCAAGTACAGGAATCAATTTGAAAAATAGGAAAAGTATTAGACACCCTATGTAATCTACTTAAGCAACTACCTAGGTACTAAAAGATTTTACAAAATTTAGGGATTTTACAAGAAAAATAGGGTATAACTTTTAAAGGGATACTAAAAGTAAAAATATTTGGTTAAGTACTTAAGAGTTTAAGATTTACCTAAGGATTGGTATAGCTTCTAAAGGGATACTTAAAATAATTTATTTTTGGTTAAGTACTTAATAAAATGAGAGTACTTAAAATAAAAATATTTACTTAGTACTCTCATTTTAAATCCCTTCACGTTTCGAAATAAGAAAAGGGGGTAACATATTTTTTGAATCATATTTTAATTTTAATTTTGGCTGCGATTCATTTAGACTGAACTCATTACATAATTTAATTTAATTTTAGAGGTAATCTTCTAAGCTAAAGCCTTTGGTAACCAAGTAATTGTTTTTCCTAATTAGCTAATAAAGGTTTAAAATCTAATAATCTTCTATTTTATTTTAAAATTCACGGACAGAAACTTAAAATTAATTACCTAATCAACAAATTATTATATTTTAATCCTAAGATATTCTGGACTAGTATTCATGAAGCTTAAACCTTTTAATCAACTTATGAGAATCAACAGTAAGAGCTGAAAATGAACAACATAGAAAAGTAGCTCCATTTACGTATATGAGATTTCAAGGTTTCCCAGAACTCCAACAAGCAAACTTAATAATAATAATGTTAGACAATCAAAAGTAAAAGAAAAGATGTAATAATAATAATAATAAGCTAAACTCCAAAAAAGGATGCATTTCCTCACCGTTTTAGCTTCACAAGATGAAGATCACGTTCTTCTGCATTAATAAAATTAATGTTACAAGGGCAACATTTGATTTAATGAAACACAAAAGCACCAGATGGAAGGACGCATGGTGTGTCGTACACAAAACCTAAAATCATGTCTATTTTCGTAATGGGACAAATGTCCCTTGAGCAGAGAATTTTGGCATAGGAAAATTAGATTGAAAGAGAGATTTTAGAGCAGGAAGTAGTCCGCCGAGTTTCGGAGACAAGTGTAAAGCTCATAAAGAAATAAAACAGCACATAAAATTATCAAAATGAGGAGTATATAGAGAAACCATCAAGTAGAGAAAAATTAAAAAATAAACACCAATGAAGCCTTCTTCTTCTTCGTTTTTTCTCTCAACTATTCGGGTTAGTACGTTTCTTAATGTACTATTTTACTCCTGCGTGTGACACTTCTCTTATATGTTCTCTCATTTTGGTTGTTTTGCAACAAATTATCGAAAAATTGTGGAGGTTAATAATCCCAAAATTCCTTAACACTTGGCTAAAATTTCAACAGCAATTATATGTCCTTTTTGCGATTTTTGATCTTCCGACATTAGTTTATAGTTGGATTGCATGTCGTGATTGTTTAGGACAATAATTGAAGTCATAGAAAGGGATAAAAATAGAGAAAATGTGGCTAAAAATGAGAAAACAAGAGAAGAGAGGAGATGGTGAAGAAGATGACAATTTTGAAAATTTTAAGTGAAATTAAAGGGCAAAATAGGAAATGCTGATAGTGGAGGGTAAATTTGGTATTTACTTTCAAGAAGGGTATTTTTGGTATTAATTGAAATAAACGAGGGTAAAATAGGACTTCTAATTAGTTAAGAGTATTTTATTAGTTATGGCGGTTAGGTTAGCAAGAATATTATTTTTTATAATTAAGAATAAAGAGGAAAAAGAAATAATGTTGGATTATTAAGTGTAATTAGATTGGAAATTTTCTTAAATTAGTCTAATAGAATTTTGTAACTTCTAGGTCTGAAGATCTAATTAAGGAATAATTTGGACTATCACTTAGTTGAGTATGAAATTGAGGTAAGAAAAATCTTAGACTGTATTCTTAAAATAATATTTTTGGTATCTATAAGATATTATACAATGAATGATATTGTGAATTATTCATTAATTAAATTAATGATTAGCAGTTACATACATGAATTAGAAAATAATTTACAAAGTATAAGGTGTCTTGCTTTTATGTTTCATATAAGGTGTATTGTTTGTTAATTCAATGAAAATGTATTAATTATGTAGATACCGACCGATAATAGGTTGAGAATTAAATGGTGTAAATTGTAAATATGTGGCTTACTTAGGATAGGCTACATTTGATGGTCATATATTGATGGATTGTTGAGATATGAGCGAGTGATGGCTAGGTACCTATTCGTAGAGCAGGTAAAGGGGCATCCTAAGTCCTAGGAATCTCCTGTACAGATGGTGGGTACCAGGATATCCTGAGTCTTGGGTATATCCTATGTCGATGGTCAGGTTCTGGAGTACTATTGGGGTATCAAGTGAGATTGAGAAATTGAGTTACCCTATACTGATATTTATACATCTAATTATGTTTCCACTTGATGAGAGTTTACGATGAGTAGAGGTAAATCAACAAACCACTGGATGTAAGCCTACTAGGTTAAGCATGGTAGTTAATTTAGTTAATTATGAGATAAAGCATAAATGGCAGTAATAAATTAATATTTGTGTTACTCATTGTTTGAAAAAAAATTTAGATGTTTGTTAATTTTTTGAATTAGACTGAGTTTTGTTATGTGTCTTCGTATTATACGAATGTTTAATCTCTTGGCTAAGTTTAATATATATATTAATTTATTTAATTTTAAGGGGATCCGTTACCCTTATTGAGTAAACAGCTCACCCCTTGCCACCATTTCTTTTAAGAGATCAAAAGATTGCCGATAACCGCAGTACAAGGGACTGACAGAGTGAAGTTTAGGTGAGGCTAACAAATTACTTTAGTAAAGTTGTGTGAAATTTTTTTTATATGATAGCTCGGGTAGTTGCATTATATAGATAATTTTGTAGCCAACAAACATCTCATTTTGGAACTAATGATGATTTTAGTAATTAATGGTATGTTTTGGGAACTACTTGGATAATTATGGTTTGAGAATTTTTGGGAGCACCACATTAGGCGGTATCAGAGTGAGTTAGTCTATTAGTAGTTCCAGGATCTACGCATTCTTACATTTCTTTAGAGTTTGTTTTTAGAATTTTAAGGGAGGTTAGTCCATTAGAATATGACCTAAGAGTGAGTCCTAGATTAAAGGATATTCCTGTGATGAGGGAATTTTCGGAGATATTCTTAGGTGATTTACCAAGTTTACTACCTCAACGAGAGATAGATTTCATCATTAAAACTATGCATCGAGTTTCATCATTATCCATTGCACCTTATAAGATGGATACTATTGAGTTACATGTGTTGAAAAGGCAGATAAAGGAGTTATGATAAAAGGGCTTTATTAGATCGAGCACATCACCCTGGGAAGTTCCAGTGTTGTTTGTGGAAAAAAAGATGGTAGTATGAGACTTTGCATGGATTACTGATAACTAAATAAGGTGGAGTGAAGAACAAGTACCCATTTCCAAGGATAGATGATCTTTTAGATCAACTTAGAAAAGATGTTATATTTTTTAAGATTGACTTGAGATCGGGATACTAGCAATTGAAGATAGCTGAGTCAAGTATTCCCACAACAGCTTTTCATACTCGGTATAGCCACTATGAGTTCCCATTGATGCCTTTCAGTTGACTAATGCACCAGCTACATTCATGGCATTGATGACTGATCGAGTGGGCAAGTTTTATAAGTTCTTATTCCTCAATATATTGCAAGTGCACAAGTTGAGAGTGTAGTATATGAGTTGTCGATCCTTCGAGAAGTTAGTGAACTAATCAAATTCTAAGTTATCTAATGCTATAATTAAAATGAAAAGAAAAACTAAACAGAAAAGGAAATAAGCGACTATGAATTGATTCAAAATGAAACTGTAAAATTAATACAAAGAAATCAAAATTGAGTACCATCAATGAATAACAAAAAATCACACAAGGAAAATTAGTCGATTATGAGAAAGGGAACATGATTACTTTTGAGTTAATTTGGTATTAGTCTTAGACTTTCGAAGGGTAGATTACTCTCTCTTGAGTTATAACCATTAAAACCTAAATCATAAACCCTAATTGAATTATGGAATTGACAATCTATCAATTAACAAAAAGCCCACAAATCCAATTAGATCTTAAGCCCTTTAATAGACTATTGGGTCCTCACACGAGATCTCTCTTCGTATAAATACCTATTTGATTATTTACATGATCTATTAGATTGTTTAACTCTCATTACCCAATCTAATAGCTTTGTTATCAGTTCACTCCCTCAATTTGTTACCGAAACATGCAAATGCAACAAATAATCACAATACCCAATATATTAACATCAAAAGAAATCACATTAACATTGATTCAAGATCAAACCCCTAAAGGAGTTTAAAACATCATCATCAAACTCAAATCCATCACTGTCAAATCCATCTCATACATTCAAAAGAAAGAATATCAAAGATGAAACGAAAATGTCACTTGGAAGGGGTCAGGATGGAACAGGAAGACAACAGCAATAGCAACCCTTCTTCTTCCCTGTTCCTTTCTCCTCTCACCTCTTTTCTCCTCTTCTTCTCCTCCCTTGGATCTTTCTCAATGTAGCAAAATGGAGGCTCCCTTTTAGGATTTCTTCTCTTCTCTTTTATAGTCTTTTTTATTTAGGGTAAAAACTAGGTTTTACCCGAGCCCAAAAGTCCAAAATATCCCTCGAAAAGTTGAGTTTAATTGATCCACGTCTGCTGTTGTGTAGGCCACGTTTGTGCCCCCCCCCCCCCCAAAATGTTTTTTCACAATCTTGGCCCTGGGTCTTCCTTTGGGTTTCCTCCGAACTCCTTCGTTCTTCGACATCTAATCTCAAACACTATCAATTACATCAAGGCACCTCAAATGCATAAAATTAAAGCTCAATAGCATGCTCTAATCCACATAACACTCAAAACACAAATATATAACCAACTAACACAATTATAAACCTAAATATACATGAATCAATTAATTAACCAATAAAAACATACTCAATAATGGTATAATGGCATTGAACTTTCACGAAACAAATTTAACTACAAACATAATCGTTCAAGTTGTTCTAACTTATGAAATATACGTCTAAGTACTTTATACTAAATATGCATACTAATTAAGACTTAATGTCAAATTCATTCACTCCTATCACTCACAGACACACATTGATAATTAGTTAGTCAATCAAAATTATAACTATCATTAAGTAGGTTTCATGAGAATTCATGCTATTCACAAAGATCAGTAGGATTTATTAAACAACACACTATTTTTGTTAGTTTTCAATAACATAAACCTAGCCTTTTGAAGCGAAGGCAAACATCTGTGATGAACGTCTCCTGGTTACTCAACTAGGTCATGTTAAGCGGCTTGGTTGGAATGTCATTATAGTCTTTTGATGCGAAGGAAAACATTTTTGATAAATATCACCCGGTTACTCAGCTAAATCACATTCTTAACTAGCTACTAGCTCTACTTATAACCCGATTTATTTCAAAAAAGGCCAACAGAGTAGTTTTTTATTAAACAAAAGCACACTTTTTTTTAATATTTTCTTGCCTACCTTATTTCCTTAGCTAGTCATTCTCATGAAAAGATACTAATGATGCTACTAATTCGATTGACCTAAAATTATAAATGAATGTCCCAAATTCCTAGGGTGAACAAACTAGCATCACATCCTAATTAACATGCATATTTAACCAAAGAAACCTAGGACACTAATTTCACAAACTAATAAATCTTAGCAACCTAAAAGACTATGTTCAAAGCTAAACCGATTTCGTTAAGTCCTAGCCATCGACACATTCACATTAGTCACGTTATGCAAACCTAAACAAAACTAACATATAATGTGCAAAATTCACATTCAAAATAAAAACATATAATACACACAATGCAACCCTCCCTGCATTTGGACAACACATTGTCCTTAGTATGAGAAGAATAAATAACATACAAGGTGGGAATAAAAACAAATAGCAAGAAAAACAAAAGAACAAAATAAAAATAAAAAGACAAAGGTTAGAGTGTAAAAACCTGTCATAGCAATTGAGGTGGTGATGGCGTTAGAGTCTGAAACCAAATACATTTGATGCCCATGATTGGTGCCCTATTTTATAATTGCTTTAAAGAAAATAAGAAAATTAGTAATCCAAATCATTCAAAACTTGTTTTTAGAATTTAAAATGAATCTAACTATACAACAATTTCAATCTAACTACCAAACGTGCTAATTTATGGTCTTTAGCTTAACTTTGCATCTTTCGAAACTCAACCAGGATCAATTATAAGTGGCTTGCTTCCACTTGTATTGCCCAATTTCAACTTTGTAGCTTGAAAATAAGCTACATATTGGAAGATAGTCAGAAGGACAAATTTGATAAAATTAAGATAACCAATTAAGTTCAACAATTTCCTTTTTACTAACAAACTGTCAATAAAATAGGAAACAACGAAACTCCCTGAAACTTCTATTGAATCCAGCAAGTTGTCCTATAAGAGGGTGATATGTTCTTGTTCTTCTTCGGTCACCCTCATATCTCTCTTTCCCTCTGTAAATAAAGACTTCCTTATATTCATCAAGCTCTATGTTCATTTTCATCTGTTCTTCTTCCCATCACTCCTTTAAAGATTCGACATCTTATAAATGAGCTACCCTCCATCGGATTCTTTAATTCCTTGTTCTTGTGGGATTTCACTTGTTCATCTCCAATTCGAAGGATGAGGTTGTCCTCATAGACGTCTACCAAAGTTCTTGTAGTGTTAAAAAATGATATGCCAAGAATTAGTGGGCAGTTTCGATCTTCTTCAAAGTCTAACACAATGAAATCCACAGGAATGACAAACTTATCCACTTTTACAGGCACATTCTCCACCACGCCAAACAGATTCTTTATTGATTGATCCGCCAACTGCATAAGCATAGAAGTTAGCTTCACATTGCCTACCCTTAGTTTTCTAAGAATTGACAAACGCATAAGATTTATACTTGTGCCTAAGTCATATAAACATTTTAAAATCTTTAAATAACCAACTACATAGGGTTCGTAAAACTCTCTGGATCTGTCAACTGTGAGGGGAAGTGGTTAGTAATTAAGGCGTTATAACTTTTCGTCATGGAAACCATATGATTATCATCCCAAGTTCACTTGCTTAATAATATATCTTTGAGAAACTTTGCATATATGAGCGTCCTCTTTAGAGCTTCCACGAAGGGCGAGCTGATTTGCAATTTCTTTAGCTTTTCTACAAACTTTGCAAATTGTGTATCCAATTTATTCTTCTAAAGTCTTTGTGGAAATTGTATTTTTGGTAGGTAAGGTGGCGGAGGAATATAAGGACGGTACTCATTCTTTTCTTCATCGTTTTTCTTATTCTCGTAGTCTTCTACAAGGTAGGTTTCAGCTTGTCTTTTTGCTGGATCTTCTAGCTTTTTCCCACTCCTAAGTGTGATAACCTTACATTGCTCTCTTGGATGTACTTCCAAGTTGTGCAGAAAGTTTTCCACACTTCTCTTACAAAATTTACTAGAAAACTGGCTCATTTGAACCTCTAGGTTGTGAATAAAAAAGGCATAGTCTACTGTTACTTTGTCAAACTTCTCTTCTAGTCTCTTATGGGCCTCTTCCATGTCCATGAGCTTATCCGTGATCTTGTCCAATTTAGAATCCTATGAGCTTGACTTATCTTGCTAAAATCCTAATAGGTCTTGATGTCCCATGTGAGTCCTTACATTGTTAGACTAATAAAAATCTGGGTGGTTCTGCCACCCAGATTGTACGTTTTCAAATAAGGATGATGACTTCTCTGACCAAATTATGCTTAATTGAAGTTTGCAATGGTCCTTTTCTCTTTATAATGTATTTCCTCCATCATCATTCTTTCTATCTCTTCTTGACATTTAACTTTTTGGATTCCTCATAATTTCCTTGTAATATCCAAATTGATGTGTCTTCTACCTTGCGCTAAACTTCTTTCTCTCTCTTTTTTTAATTTTCTTATAATTGGTTACCACATTCGTAAAAAAGGGAAATAATTCCTTAAACAAATGAATTCAAAAAATCTTACTAACTCCCTGGCAACGGCGCTAAAAACTTGATCAAGTGGGCAAATTTTACAATTTCTTATCCCTTAATATACTACAAATGCAAGGGTCGTGAGTGTAATATATGAGGTGTCAATCACTAGGAGTTGGTGAACTAATCAAATTCTAAGTTTTCTAAGGCCTAAAGGATAATTAAAATGGAAAGAAAAACAAAACAGAAAAGTAAATAAGCAAATATAGATTGATTGAAAATGAAATTGTAAAATTAACGCAAAGAAATCAAAATTGAGTGCCACCAATGAACAAATAAAAATCACACAAGGAAGATTAACCGATTATGAGAAGGGGGATTTATCCTACCAACATATGCTAACATGATTACTTTTGAGTTAATTCAGTATCGGTTCTAGACTTTCGAAGGGTGGATTACTCTCTCTCGAGTTATAATCATTAAACCATAAATAATAAACCCTAATTGAATTATAGAATTGGCAATCTATCAATTAAAAAAAGGCCCACACATCCAATTAGATCTTAAGCCCTCTAATAGACTATTGGGTTCTCACATGAGATCTCTCTTCGTATAAATTACCTATTTGATTATTTGCATAATCTATTAGATTATTTAACTCTCATTACCGAATCTAATCATTTTGCCATCAGTTTACTCTCTCAATTTGTTATCGAAACATGCAAATACAACAAATAATGACAATACCCAATGTATTAACATCAAAAGAAATCACATTAACATTGATTCAAGAAAAAAATCCCTAAAGGAGTTTAGAACATCATCATCAAACCAAAATCCATCACTAATCCATCTCATACATTTAATAAAAAGAATAACAAAGATGAAATGAAAAATGTCACTTGGAAGGGGTCGGGATGGAACGGGAAGACAATACCATAACAACCTTTCTTCTTCCCTCTTCCTCTCTCCTCCTCTTCTCCTCCCTTAGTTCTTTCTCAATGTAGCAAAATGGAGTCTCCGTTCTAGGGTCTCTTCTCTTCTCTTTTATAGACTTTTTTGTTTAGGGTAAAAACTAAGTTTTACCTATGCCCAAAAGTCCAAAATATCCCTTGAAAAGTTGATTTTAGAAGTCTATCTACATCTGTTATCTTGTAAGCCATGATCATGATAAGCTAATTTGGTCTCTGTCATGATCGTGGTCCCCTAAAAAAGATTATGGGACAATCGTGGCCCTGGGTCTTCCTCTGGGCTTCCTTCGAATATCCTCCATTCTTTAGTATCTAATCTCAACCACTAACCAATACATTAAGGCACCTTAAATACACAAAATTAAGTTCAATAGCATTCTCTAACCCACATAATACTCAAAACACAAATATCTAACCAACTAACACAATTCTAAACCTAAAAGTACATGAATCCATTAAATAACCACTAAAATCATACTAAAATGCTTGCCAAAATATCATGCAACCTACAACTATTAATGAATAGGACATTTTAGGAGTATCTGGATCAGTTTGTGGTAGTATTCATTGATGATATATTAGTATATTCAAGAAGTAAAGAGGAGCATAGGCAACATTTGATGATTCCGTTACAGATTCTAAATGAGAGACGATTGTATGCAAACTTGGGAAAGTGTGAGTTTTGGATGGAGCGGGTAGTTTTTCTTGGATATGTAATGTCCCGAGAGGGAGTAATGCCTGATCCATCTAAGGTAAAGGTAATTATGGAGTAGGAGCTGCATAGAAATATATTAGAGATAAGGAGTTTTTTAGAACTTGCTAGGTATTATTGGAGATTTGTAGAAGGATTTTCATTAATAACTAGTTCGTTATCCAAACAACTGAAGAAAGGAATTTAGTTTGAGTGGACCAATTAGTGTCAGGAGAGTTTTAAGGAGCTTAAGTGGAGACTGACTTTTTGCCCAATTTTGGTGCTACTATCGAGTAGTGGAGGTTTTAAGGTATATATTGATTCTTCGAGGATAGGTTTGGGGTGTGTATTGATGTAGCATGAAAAAGTAATAGTTTATGCCTCTCTTTAAATGAGATTGCATGAGTTAAATTATCACACTATGATCTATAGTTAGCGGCAATTATGCATGCTCTTTTAATTTGGACACATTATTTGTATAGGAAGACATTTTGAATCCTTACAGATCACAGGAGCCTTAAGTATATCTTAAATTAGAGGGAGTTAAACTTGAGACAAAGGAGATAGATTGAGCTGCTGAAGGATTATGATTGTACTATTGATTAACATTTGGGGAAGGCTAACATAGTAGCAGATGCTTTGAGTAGGAAAAGCTCAAACATAATGGCTAGTTTGAGTGGACACAGTATGACACCATTGGTGGAGTTAAGGGCATAAAAGTGGGACTGGAGATTGATTGTGTGAGTGGTTTATTGGCGATAATAAAGGTCTAACCAAATTTGGGAGATAAGATCAGAGAGGCACAAACTGTGAGATTCTTATCTGATGTGAATAAGAAAAAGAGTGCAAAAATGTAGGGGGACTAACTTTTCAGTAAGAGTAGATAGAGTGTTGGTGATTACGTGAGTTTGTGTGTCATATGCAGACGATTACGAGAGGAGATTTTGAAGGAAGTTCATAATGCACCATACGTTATACATCCTGGTACTACAAAAATGTATCGAAACTTGAGATCTTATTACTAGTGGCCAACAATAAAGAAAGAGGTAGCAAATTTTGTGTTGAGGGGTTTGAGCTATTAGCAGGTCAAGGCAGAGCATTAGGTACCAGTAAGGAAATTAAAACCCTTAGCCATTATATCATGGAAGTGGGAGAAAATTTCAATAAATTTCGTGGTAGGGTTATTGAGGACCAAATGTAGACATGATTTAGTTCAGGTGATTATGGATAGGTTAACTAAATCAATTCATTTTTTATCTATACAACAGACAGACTCCTTAGACAAGCTTGCCAAGTTATGTGTTGATGAGATTGTGAGGTTACACAGGGTTATAGTGTCTATTTTATCAAATCGTGATCTACGGTTTACTTCTCGATTTTGGATGAGTTTACAGATAGCTTTAGGACTAGATTGAATTTGAGAATTACATTTCACCCTCAGTCAGATGAACAATCAGAGCCTATGATTCAAATATTAGAGGATATAATGCGAGCTTATGTGTTGAAATTTGAGGGTGATTGGGATAGATATCTACCTTTGATGGAGTTTATGTATAACAATAGTTATCAATCTAGCATCGGTATAACACCATTTGAGGCATTATATGGCAGTAGTGTAGAGATATGATATGTTTGGATATAAAGTGTAGTAGACCATTTTCCATACTAAGCGTTAGAGCCTTAGATTATTACATATGAGTCATATCATTTTAGAATTCATGAATTACATTTCATTCACATAAATGTCATTAGCCTACACATATGAATTATGATTTCGTACACATTGCAAAGATAGTATATGCACTCAATTGACATATTTCGGGATATGAAAGGTTTAAAATGATCATAATGTGAATTGTGTATTGTTATGTCTTGAATTTTAGTTTGAATGATTACAAGTAGAAAATTTGGAATTAATTGTTACCATTAGAGAAATGATGAATTAAAATGTATATTTAGACTAGGAAAAATGCTAAGTGGCAAGACAAATTGACACATGAAAAATTAAGATGACTAAGCCTATGAAATAAGTGACAAATGGCACAGATAAATGAGTAACATTTGGCATGGGTAATTAATTGACAAATGGCAGCAATAGTTGAGTGAAAAATGGACTGTAACTAGGTGACATTTGGTAGCTTACGGAGGGGATAAGTGGCTTACATGCTTAGGGACATATGTCAATATAACATGGTGACATCTAGTATCTAAGGAGTTACGTTTTTGTAGGAGTAGTTTTAGCTTTGTTCATTCTTCTTCTCTTTTCATCTCTTCCCACCGAAACTTGCTTCTATCTCCTATTCCTATGTTTTGCTTGAGCTAAGTTAAATTACCACACTAAATACAAGCTTTTACCTTTCACAAGATAGCTAAAGAACCAGATTATTGTTGTCTTTTATCTTAGCTGAAAACCATCCAATTTCCACCTAGAATTTATGATGATCTTGCATGCATGGAGGGTTAGGTTAACTTGATGAATTGAGGTGGAACTTAAGCTAAAAAAGTAAGTAAAGTATTGACCTTTATGGCATATTATAATAGAAAGATTATGATGATTGAATTGGGATAGATTGTATATGATGTTGATGTTAAAGATGTGCTAGAAAATGAAGAATGAATAGGTACTTTTCTGTTCTGTTTTTGCATATATGAAAACAGTAGTTTGTGGGCTATTGTATGGATAATTTAAGTTGGGATTTGAAGTATAATTGATGAGGAATTCATGCTAAAGATAGGTGTTACTAAGGTGTATTCAAATCTAGAAAATTAGAGTTGTAGGTGTGTTTGTAAAAAAAATGACTGTTGATCACAAAAGTGAGCAGAATTTTATTGGCCTGGGTCCCGTTACTTATCCCGAGGTGACCACTTGAGGTGGTCAGGTGAAGGTCATGCTAGAGGAAAGTTAAAAACATTCAATTTGAAATGAAAAGCTTGTTGTCAACAAAGGCGGGTTTGCCGCGGCGAAACTGTGGAAGTATTTATGAGGACCTTTCGGGACAAGTTTGCCACAGTCAACATTTAGCATCGTCGTGGTGAAGTTTCAAGGTCGAGCGAATGGATTCTTCGGGATAAATGCACCGCGGTAAAGACCCCAGATCAAACCCAAGTACCTCTTGGGACAAATATGTCGTGGCAAGGGTACCAAAATAAAACCAAATACCATTCGGGAAAGGTTCGTCGCGGCCAAAGTTTGGCTTCTTCATGGTGAAACCTTCAATTCTAGACACCCAAACCCAACTATCCAATCTTAACATTTTGCACATACAATTCCACAATCCTTAACCACTCAACTAAAAGATAAATACAAAAATATACAAAGGAAACTTCTTCAAATCTTAGTCTCTTCAGAAAAAAATGTGAAATTTAGAAAGTCATGAGCTAAAACACAAATACATTTCATTATCATCAACAGAAGAGTTTTACAAAGCTTTAATGGGCATTTCAAGTCACCATACAACATTGGTCTCATAACCCAAAAATACAACAATTACATGAACGAGTAAAACTTGAAATGTGGCTAAAGCCTTGTGTTTTCCCAAAAACTAACTTCAAATACAAAATATGTAGAATTGGAGTGATGCCTTGACTCTCAAATCGATCACTCGAACTCTTACTCATCACTTGCAGATGGGGAGAATGGGGGTGAGCTTAAAAACTCGTGGGTAATAAGTTTATAACGGAATAACAAGCAAAAACCATTGAAAGTATTCATTGATTCCATATAACATATATTTCCCAAATTCTCAACTTGTCAAACAATTCATAAACAATATAAATCATGTATTCATCAAATTTGCCAAAATTTATAAACTTATATGCATTCAAAATGGTTTGAGTAGGTCCATGAGGGAGTTCTTGCAAATCTCCATTAATAACAGAACGGACTATCACAAACCCACATGATGGTTGTGCGTAGTTCATAAACATAAGGGAGTCCGTGAAGGAGCTCCATGCCATTGGCGGACAGGCGGGAGAAGCCTTTAACATGGTCAACATGCACGTGACATAACAGAATGGACCACTACTAACCCACACAAACATGAATTTCAAGACTTTCAAACATATTACCCAAAAGGCACATTTCGGAAACATGATTTCCATAAGCATGATATATTTCAAAATACCATTTCTATCTTCATTTCATAATTCATCAACAAAATTCATGTACCAAACATGTAGCAATTCTTAAAGCATTTAAGGAGCAATAAATGCAACATTTATGAAGCGATTTAAAATCATTTAACTCTATTGATTTGGAAAAGCACTTGTGGCTCATTATCTCAACTATAAACATATAACCCACCTTAGATTCCTTGCTTTCAAACTTGCTCAAAGGTGCCTCTCCTCTTGCTCCGTTGCCCTTCTTGATTCCCTTTAACATTGACAAAAATCCCATTCAATAGGAATACAAATTGAGAACCCATACAAAGCATATTCACTAAAATTGATTATAGAATACTTAAACCCGTGCATTTTCTAAGCTTCAAAAGGATTAAAGATGAACTTACCTTGAATCTTCACCAAATAAAGAGATTACTGGCTCAAATGAGTTCTTTTAATGCAAACATTATCTTAAGTACATGAGTAATGTGTATAAGGTATGGATGAATGGGCATTGAAGAACATGGTGGTATTTATGAATGAGAATTGGGTAAATGTATAAATATGCATTGCTAGAAAAAGTTTGGTGAATGTATAAGTCTAGCTTGCTGAAATTTCAGATTTCAAGTAACAACTGTGTATGTGTTATAAGAGGCTTTTGACCATGAAAATGTTCAAGGATAAGTGTAAAGTATGGTTGATGAATTTGGAGTAAATCAAGCTAACTTAAAAGTACAAAACTGATTGCAAAATGGTGGTATACAAAATATGATGTTTGAATGGTCAAGATTTATGAATAGTTACATACCCAGAAAGGTCAATTGAGCATGCATTAAAGAGGACACATATATATGTGCATGGTTGAATATTCATATGACTGATCAACTTAATAATATATGAACTATTTGTGTGTATTGCATGACTAAAGAAGCACAAATTGATCATTAGCATCCAGACATTGCCAAGTCATCAAGGCAATAGCTTATCTGGAGCGTATTATGAATTAACCTACATGTTTTCTCACTAAGACTGAATTGTTTTCGATTAACTTCTAGATATTGAACTTTTATTGATATGATTGTGATAATTCTGGACATTGATGGTCTGAGAAGTTTGATATTTTGGATTGTATTGGAAGTGCTTTCTAATTGTATGTGCATATGGAAAATGTGTACTGAACTGAATATTGAATGTCGGACTCAGATCTGATGAATGTGAGAAATGACTGTGCACATTGAATGAAAGTTATTGATAGAATATTATATGAAGTGATGCATTCCATCAGATTGTTATGTATGATCAGATAAAGGAGTTGTGATCGGAGTGACTAGTGTGAAAGAGAGCTTAAAGCTCAGAGATATGCACAAAGAGCTACATGCTCAGTTATTAATGAGCTCGGTATCTATAATGGGTACGGGACAGAATATGAAATGAGCTTGGTATCCAAAACAGATATGGGACAGTAAATAGGCGCTCGGTCACAACAAAGTAAAAATGAAAGTGGAGTCATATGTGCATTTGCATTTATATATATATATATATATACATGTATCATATGAATGATTGTGAAGAATTACTGAATTGTATTGATATAGTGATATGTAATGTTTATGTACATGTTGATGATATGAATGATTGAGATAAATGATTGGACTATTTTGAAATGATTATATTAAATGTTTGTAGTTCATGATGTATTGTTGAGATATGATGTATATTGCGATCTGGTATTCAATATTGAAGGATATGATACATCTGCTGAATTGGGAAATACACTTGTGATATTTGTGTTCTGACTTGAGTGAACACATCGATGATGGTTCACTCACTGAGTTCACAAACTAATTAAAATTGCAACATTGATTTTCAAGTGCAAGGGAGACCTAGCTTCTAAGGTGATATAATAGAAGTCTAGAACTATCAATTTTGCTCAAAGGTCTGGTTAGTTGATACCTGCGGAGTCTAGATAGAATACTTTTGTTTAGCTTCTCCTTTCATGTTAAACTTTTTGTACAAAACTTTAAACTACCAAATGTTATGTTATGTATAAACATGGATTATGAAATGTAATGACAATATAAGTAAGCTTCATTTTGTGAATGAAATGAGGAGTTTTGATTTTTGGAAATACTAACGGTCTATATGATGCCATAATAAGTTAATTTGATTACTCTAACATGCCATTTTCATAGGGTATGTTCTTGAATGTCCTCTGGATATTCGGGCATATGCTCTATAGTAGTGGTGTGTTACATAAAAAGTGTTAGATTGTTAGAGGGAACATAGTTGGTTTAGGAGATGATGGAGAAAATAAGGGTGGTAAGGCAATGTTTGAAGGCAGCTCTAGATCGGCAAAAGAAATATGCCGATCAGCATCGTCAAGAGATAAATTACAATGTTAGAGATATGATATTTCTTTGGGTATCACCTTGGAGAGGAATTCTGAGGTGTGGTAGGAGAGGGAAGTTAAGTCTGAGATATATTGGGCCATATGAAATTGTATCACGATTATGGTTGTTATCTTACAGATTAGCATTACCGTCAAAGTTATCACATATTCATGATGTGTTCTATGTGTCAATGTTGTGATGCTACCGATCAGATCCTAGTCATGTTATATCGAGGCCTAAGATCGAAGTTACAAATGACATGGCTTATAAGAAGGAGCCAATGGAGATATTAGATAGGAAAATTAGGAAATTAAGGAGACAAGAGATTCCGATGGTGCGGGTTTTATGGATTCATCATTGGTCTCTAAAAGAGGCGACTTGGGAGGTAAATGATGAAGTTCGACATCAATATCCTCATTTGTTTGGATCCTCAGGTTCATAATTTAATTTTGAGGACAAAATTCTTTTAAGGGGAAGAATTATAAAGCCCACAAAGAAATAAAACCAACCTAACGGCGCAGCCTATAAAACCATTAAAATGAGGAGAATATAGAGAAGTCATCAGTTGGAGAAAAATTAGAAAACACCAATGAAGCCTTCTTCTTCACTTTTTTCTCAACTATTCCAGTTGGTATGTGTCTTAATGTACCATTCTTCTCTTGCATATGACACTTCTCTTATATGTTCTCTCATTTTGGTTGTTTTGCAGCAAATTGTGAGGAAATTGTGGAGGTTAATAACCACAAAATCCCTTAACACTTAGGTAAAATTTCAGCAGCTATTTTATGTCCTTTTTGTGATTTTTGATCATCCTACACTAGTTTATAGTTAGGTTGCACGTTATGGTTGTTTGGGAAAATAATTGAAGTCATAGAAAGGGATAAAAATGGAGAAAATTGCGGCTGGAAAATGAGAAAATAAGAGGAGAAAGGAGAAGAGAGGGTGAAGAAGATGATATTTTTGGAAAAAATTTAAGTTACATTAAGAGGCAAAATAGGAAATGCAAATAGTGAAGGGTAAATTTGGAATTTACTTTCAAGAAAGGTATTTTTGGTATTAATTGAAATAAGTGAGGGTAAAATAGGACTTTTAATTAGTCAAGGGTATTTTAGTAATTATGGTGATTAGGTTGGTAAGGATATTATTTTTATAATTAAGAATACAAAGGAAAAGGAAATAATGTTGAATTATTAAGTATAATTGGATTAGAAATTTTCTTAAATTAGTGTAACAAAATTTTGTAATTTCTAGGTTCGAAGGTCCGATTAGGAAGTAAGTTGGATTATCAATTAGTTTAGTCCAAAATTGAGGTAAGGAAAACCTTAGACTATATTTTCAAAATATTATTTTTGGTATTTATAAGTTATTATACAATGGATGATATTTTGAATTAGTCATTAATTAAATTAATAATTAATAGTTACAGACATGAATTATGTTTATTTTATTCACAAAAATGTACAAATTATAAGGTATCTTGCTTTTATGTTTCATATGAGGAATATTGTTTGTTAATTAAACAAAAGTGTATTAATTAAGTAAAGACCGAATGATAATAGGTTGTGAATAAATGGTGTAAATTATGAATATGTGGCTTGCCTAGGATAGGTTACATTTGATGGTCATACATTGATGGGTTGTTCAGAAATGGGTGAGCGATGGCTAAATACCTGTCTATGAAGCAGGTACGGGGGCATCCTAAATCCCCTGGATGTCCTGTGCTGATGGTTAGGTATTGGGATATCCTGTGCCAATGGCTAGGTACTAGAGTAGTACTGGGATACCAAATGGGACTGAGAAATTGAGGTACCCTATGCCGATATTTATACATCTAATTATGTTTCCACTTGATGAGACTTTATGATGAGTAGAGGTGAGCTAGCAGACCATTGGATGTAGGCAGCTCACCCCTTGCCACTATTTTATTAGGAGATCAAGAGATTTTCGATAACCCCAGTGCAAGAGACTGACATAGTGAAGTTTAGGTGGGGTCAGCAGATTACTTGATTAAAGTTGTGTGAATGTATTTTTTTTTACGTAACAGCTTAAGTAGTTGCATTATATAAAATACTTTCATATCTGACAAACATCTCTCTTTAGAACTAATGATGATTTACCAATTAATGGTATGTTTTGGGAACTGTTTGGATAATTATGGTTTAATAATTTTTGGAAATGTCATAATAGGTGAGATTATAGGTTTAGAACTACAGATGAATGTTCAACTGGAATCTAAACATCATGCAATGGAGGGCAGTGGTTCTAAGAATTTTGTTAAACATTGACAACAACGTTGAATGGTTGAGGTTACAGTAGAAAATTGAAATTTAGAGATAGAGGAAGAAATTATAATGTTTCTAAAAGGAGAAACAATGGATAACCAAGAAGTGAAGAACCATAATTGGTTCTATAGAAATCCATAGGTCAAACATGAAGTCAATAGATGAACAAAACACTACATTGGGGAAAAATGACTATCTAAAACAACTTATATGTGCCATATCATCTCCCTCATCTGTGTTAAAGTAATTTTAATTTTTCACTTTTGAATTTTTGGCTAGGAATTAAACCCAAATCCAATGTTCAAAAAGAAAGTGAGTTTGAGATTAACGGTTGAAAACTTTTGGTTGCATGGTAAATTTAGTCCTC
>JAOSBP010000009.1:1093330-1113866 GCA_027563825.1 Erythroxylum mucronatum
AAATCCAATGTTCAAAAAGAAAGTGAGTTTGAGATTAACGGTTGAAAACTTTTGGTTGCATGGTAAATTTAGTCCTCACCCACTTTAGAATTTAGCCCTCATATAATTTTTCTTTCACTTCTTTCAATTAAAAATTTCCTTCTCCTTACCTAGAAGATAATCAACTAAATATTAATAATATAATAAAATTCATATAAAACATATGATAAACATCTCAAATACCAACGTCTTTGTTCTATAGTAGCATTTAAGAAGGGTGTTCTCTAACATCTGTCATTTGCATGGTGTTCATGCATTATGACATTTTTCCATGCTCCTTCCTTTCTGCTTAATTCTCAGCTTTAAGCTACTTTGTTTTTTCACTTCAACTTCTTTCTTTCTGTTTAACTATTAAACATTTCCATTGACCTCTGGACAATATGTTTCTCCTAGATTTCCCATCTTTAACTAACATTTAGATTACTCAACCTTTGTCCTCATCTATTGTACAAACAAATCAACCCTAAGCTTCTCCTTCTGATGTAGCTTAGCTCCCTAAGCCTATCAAAAAAAAAACTTAGGTTCAAGTTGTTGGAGACTATATACCTTATATTAAAATAATCTATTTTTTGCCTAGTAGAAATGAGGACCATCCAATTATATCCCCTTGTTTAGGGGTTCTGAAGGTCAAGGCTTATAAATGGGGTGGTTTAACATTGATTAAATGTTTCCTTAATAGAAGAGTGGCTTATTTAGTGATAAAATAGTGGGTTCAGGCTAATTGGAAGCAACATGGCTTGTAAGATATACCGGGAATAGTGATGACACGTTTTTCTTCAGATTCTCTTATAAAGAAGCTGCAAAGAAAATCCTAGAAGTAGGCTCTTGGAATGTGCATAACAAACCACTTTTGCTTCAAGCATCGTGTCTAGGGATGAATATGGAGGAGATCAAATAAGAAAATATTCCCATATGGTTATGCATAGATGGATTTCCACTAGAGTATTGGACTACCATTGGATTAAGCTACCTAGAAAGTTTCATTGGCAAGCCCATCTGCATAGATCAAGCAACTGTAAAGATAGCTAGGAACAATTTTGCAAGTTTCTATGTCCTAGTAAGCTAATATATAATTTACCTAAAATAGTACCAATTGTTCAACTTAATGAGCAATATGATGCCATAGAAGCCACTTCAAAACTTATGCATTGAAATTGAAGTTATTAGACCCTAAAAAGATGTGGCAATCAATTGGAAGAAGTTTCAAAACATGACTTTATCAGGAGCTAGTTGAACTAGAAGAGCTAAAAGAATAAAAAAAAGCTTGACGACAATTATGTGATAATTGATGAAAAGCAAATTTGGCCTTAAGGAAATAAGCAATGGAAGTGAGAATGAAATTCACAACAATTTGTATAAGGAGTCATTATTTGAAAAAGCTAGAGAAATCAGTGGGAAAGATTACGTGATTCATCCAGATAGCTCCACTCCCTTAACAAAGAGGCATGGTAAGCAGAATGCTGAAATAAGGTCTGAAGAAGGTCTAACGGGATCCACTAATGAGTAAAATAACAATGAATTTAAAACTATTTTGAAGAGAAGATATAGCAGGAAGAAGAAATCGCTTGCTTCCAAACCTAAGCAACAAAGATTACAGATTGGAATGTAAGAGAAAATAATGCTCCCACAAAAAAAATTGCCTAAAGACTACATCAATGAGAATAAGTTGGATATTATTGGCATTTAGGAATTTAGAATCAAGCAGGATAATTTTAACTTTTTTTTTGCACTCTCACTAGAAGGAGGTTAGTAACCATTTACACCATCCGAATGCGAGAATTTTGATCTATTACAATAGTCAATCACTAGAGGTTTTTACAATTTTCATCACAAACTAAGTCATTCACATTAAAGTTATAAACAAATTCACTAGGAATTCTTGTTATATTTTTGTCATATATGCTCAAAATAATGGCTATTAGGGGGCACATTTATAAAGCAAACTTAGAAACACAATAACTAATATACAAATTCCATGGTTATTAAATGGAGATTTTAATTACATCACTGGAGATTTTAATTCCATCATTATACCTAAAGAAGCTGAAAGGGACAGATCTTTTAAGCAGACTTGGCTTGAATTAAGATAATGCCTAATAGACGTTCAAGTTACTAACATTCTACATGGAGGCAACTTTTTCACCTACAATAATTTTCGAAATGGTGTTAGTTTCATCAGGATAAATGTTGATCGTAGTGTTGCCAATTTGGAATGTTTTCAAGCCTTCCTTAATTGATGTACTTTATTCCCTGTACCCAATTTATCTTAGCATTCTCCCGTTATCACTTAAGTTGAATATGTCAGTATCAAAGTGCCATGCAGGTTTAATAATTTTCTGACAAATTTAGTAGGTTTTGATAAAGCTATATGGAAGGAAATATGTTAAGAAAATGAAGATCATTCAGGATCATCTTAAACAGTTGTATAGGGAAAACATAAGGAATACTCACCACTTACTACATACTACTAAGATAGCTTTAAATTCAGTATAAGTTTAATTGAACTCCAATCCTACATCCATAATTTTTCAAGAACATGAGAAGCAAGCAATATTTAACCTCTCTAAGGCTTTAACCTATGAGAATCCTTAATGAAGTAGAGATCTAAAGTTACATGGCTTAAGGGCGGAGACAGGAATTCCTCATTTTTCATAAAATTATGGTGTCAAGGATAAGCCTAAATAGAATTACCAATATAGAAGAGGATAATCTCTTAATTTCTAACTAGAAACAATTACTTAAAGAAGCTAATAAGCATTTCTCAAATTTATGAGTGCTCTTACTATTGCTCATTTCTCTATTAATTTCATTGAAGGTAAATGAGTGTCTATCTTTACAAGAGGTTAAAATTTTGTCTAAACTAGTTATAATTTAGGATATTAAAGATGTGTTGAGATCTCTCAACCCTCTAAGGGCTCCAAGTTGGAATGGCTTCAACATCCACTTCTTTATCCAAACCTAACCACTCATTATGAAGATGGTCCTAGTTGTAATTTTGAACATTTTCAAAAATAGGTAACTGCTTAGTGAAATCAATAGAACCTTCATCACATTGACCCCTAAAGACGAGCAAAAACACTTCAATGACTATCCCCCTATTTCTATCTATAATTTAATTTATAAAATAATCTCCAAAGTCTATCAAAAAGGTTGAAGGAAGACTTAAATAACCAAATGGATCAGATTCAAAGGGCTTACATTCTTGGAGAACAATGGGTGATAATATCCTTTTAATGCAAGAATTTTTAAGGAATTACTTGAGTAGGAAAAGGGTAAGAATTGCTTACTCAAGGTTGACCTTAGGAAGGCCTATAACAATATGGATTGTTCCTTTCTTATGAATGTTATGAAAGCATTACAGTTTCTATAAAATTTTGTTGAATATATATAGCAATGCTTTTCAAGTCTAACATTCAATGTATTAGTGAATGGTGCCTACAAAAACCACTAAAAGTAGTAAATAAGGTAAGGGATCCCACTTCTCCTTACATCTTCACCCTAGTCATGAATTTCTTCAACAAACTCCTTAAAAGAGTGGTTAAGAGAAACAATTAATTCAGATTCCACTCCAAATGTACAAAGCTTGGCATCACCAATCTAAGTTTTGCAGATGATTTGATCTTACTCTCTAAAGCTGACAAAATTTCAGTTAACACTCTAATGACAACTTTGAAAATGTTCACTAGAATGTTTGGTTTTGAGGCTAATTGTGATAAGAGTGCCTTTTTATTAAAAAGTTATGATGTTTTGTTTCATAATAATTTGTAAATTATGTCTATGGATAGGAGTTTGAACTCCGATCATATTGCAAATGATATGTTAACGCCTTACCTCAAAATAGTAAAGTGCATCATTTTGTAATTCTTAGAGTTAGTTGATCAAATTAAGGGATTCTTAGGATTCAATTGTTTCACTAAAAGGGTATTATGTTTTGTCTTGTAATAGTTCGTAAATTACGTATTTTAAACTCCTATCACATTGCAAATAATATGTTAAGGCCTTTCCCTGAATGCTTAGAGTGCATCATTTTTTTCATTTTTAGGTTTACTTAATCAATTTGATGTTAATGTGATTGTTCAATGAGTTTATTTTGGTTACAAGCTAGGCTGATGTAAACTCATAATGAAGCAACTCACAAGTTTTTTAAGCATTCTTTTGTGAATTATGTGTTGTCACCGCGTTGCCCCTGCAACTAGCTTAATAATTCAAATATTTCCTCTCAAACTATTAACAATTAGGTTATCGATTTTGGTTGCGCAGAACATATGGCCTATGATTTAAATTTTTTAAATACTAGAAAGCCTCATTTTAGTACACCGATAAAACTACCAAATAGTGATAATGTTTGTATATCTCAAATTTAATCACATAAGCTCACCAAGGATATAACATTAAAAGATATTTCACATGTTCCTTCCTTTAAATTGAATTTGTTATCTAGCAGTAAAATCTCTAAGGATCTTAATTGTAGTGTTAAGTTCTTTTCTAACTATTGCATATTTCAGGACGTACAAATAAAGAAAGTGATTGACACAGGTAAGGAACATAAAGGACTTTATCATCTTGACAATAAAACTGCCATTTTCACTTCTTTTACCTCAAATTCTTATGATGCGGATCTGTGGCATTAGCGACTCGATCATCCAAGTACCAATATTTCATCAAATTTTGTTAAATTAGGATCTAGCATTTCATTTTCAAAAAAATTATTCTTGCACTATATGTCGTTTATCCAAACACACTTATTTACCATTTAATCATAGTGCTACTAAATTTATTGTTGTTTTGATTTAATTCATGTTTATGTCTGAGGACCATACAATACTTCATTTATTCTTGGTGTACATTATTTCTTAACTATTGTAGATGATTATTCTCACATTGCATAGATATATTTAATGCAACAAAAATCTCATACTTGCTTTTACATTCAAAAAATTTTCATTATGATTAAAAACCAATTCAATTTTTCTATTAAAAGAATTCACCTTGATAACAGTTCAGAATTTTTCAATCATATTATCAATGATTTTTTTTTAACTTCTATTGGTGTTATACATTAGCATAGTTGTGCCTATACAGCTTAGCAAAACAGTGTAGTTAAGCGTAAGCATCATCATTTACTCAATATTGTCCATGCACTTCATTTTCAAGCAAATCTACCGATTACTACAATTTATTTAATCAATCGAACTCCATCCATGGTACTTAAAGTAAAACTCTTTCTAAATTATTGTCTAACAAATTACCTGCACATACACATTTGAGCATTTTTGGTTGTTTATGTTTGGACATAATGCTCATATCCAACATAAATTTGATAAACATGCTCATCCTAGCATTTTTATCAGATACCCTTTTGCTTAAAAGGGCTACAAAATTTTTCATGTTGAAACTTAAAAGATTTATGTTAGTCATGATATCACCTTCTATGAAAGAGTATTTCCTTGTTTGATGTTGGCACTTTATTGCCTACAATACAATCTTTACCCTTACTAAAACCTATTCATGATCTTAGTATACCCACAAATAATAACCAAGCAACCACATCCATAAGAATGCCTCAAGACCATACTAATATTACCCCATAATAATGCCCCAAAACATACCTCACATCAATGCCCTACTCTTGAAACAACCCATATTGGTCTTTCTTTACGTTGTTCCTCTCGAGAAATTCACCCACCAAACAAATTTAAAGACTACCATTGTTATAATGTTCAAAACTCTTCATCCACAAGTAGAGTATTTCTTTTACACAATTTTTATCTTATAACAAATTTTCTAATGGATATTTTTCATTTCTTAGTTCTCTATCTTCTGTTGTAGAACTCACCACTTTTTTACCAGCTATGCAAGTTCAAATTGAACTTGATGCACTAGAAGATGCTAACCCTTAGTCTTTTGTTCCCTTACCATCTCATCAAAAACTCATCAGTTGCAAATACAAGATAAAGCGATGGTCTGATGAAAGCATTGAATGTTATAAAACACGTTTAGTTGCAAAAGGACACACCCAAACTGAAGGCATAAATTACTACGAAACTTTTGCATTTGTCCTCAAATTATTAATTGTTTGAACCTTGATAGTCATTGCTATCATCAAGAATTGGCCATTACATCAACTTGATGTACAAAATGCCTTTTTACATGGTGATTTATATGAGGATGTCTATATGCTCTTACCACTTGGCCATCCTCGAAAGTGAAAGAAAGATCTAGTTTGAAAACTCAACAAATCCCTCTATAGCTTAAACCAAGCATCTAACAACTGGTTTGAAAAATTCTCTTCTATATTATTACCTATTGGTTTCTATTCAATATCATATTGATAATTCCCTTTTTATCTTACAAAATGGTTCTATTCATGTACCAACGCCAAAAGCCTCACCTTGATGGCAAACTAGTAATTAAGGAACCTAGAAATGTTGCAATTCGAAAAGTAATTCAGAATTCTAATTTTAATTTGCTTTTGCTTTTGGCTAGAGCTTGAATTGAGGCTAAATGCCCAAATTAGGGCTAAAGTTATTTAGGTTTGATCAATTTAGGTCCAAACATTGCAATATGCTCAATTAAGGGCTAAATGTTCATGAATCTGCTCAATATTAGGAAAATTTGGACGGAAAATAAGATGTCATACATTTGTCATTACTATATATAAAAAGTGTGTTTGGAGAGTTAAATGGATTTTAAATTCCACGTAAAAATACTCAAAAGTCAGGTGGATTTTAAAAAACAGAATAATCTGCTCAATTTTTACAGAACCCTAATTTTACTTAAATCCCCAAATATCCCCTATTTCTTGTAATTTTATATAACCCTACTTTTACGATCCGGATCATCACTTCCAATCACTCCAATCCCTCTTGCCGATCCACCTTTCAATCCTTCCGAAGGAAACTTGAGTCTATTTAGGAGAAGGAATTCTATAAAAAAAATTTGAGTTCATCTGAAATTTCTCATATCATACGGTTGGAATGTTAAAAATTATGGAATTGAATTCTAGGAATAAAGTAAACTCCATGTAAACCTCTCCAATGTGTTCCCTTATTACCGATTCCTTTATCTCTTTCGATTACT
Organism: Erythroxylum mucronatum; assembly: GCA_027563825.1. NCBI lineage: Eukaryota > Viridiplantae > Streptophyta > Magnoliopsida > Malpighiales > Erythroxylaceae > Erythroxylum > Erythroxylum mucronatum. The sequence goes on from JAOSBP010000009.1 coordinate 1,100,450, forward strand.
TTTGTTCACCATTTAAGTTTCAGGATCCACAAGTCATTTTGAATTTAATTAGCTGGATATTGGCCTGATATGCAACGCAACCAGATTACTCGATTTTTTTCTCAATTTTATTAAGTTTGGCAAGTTATACATTGACCTCTAGGCTTTCAGACAATTGATGTGTCTGTTCCACGCTTTTAGAAATGAATTTATGAATAGATGGAGTATGTTAATGTTACAGTTTCTATCTATCCCTTCTATAACATGAAAAGCATCCTTTAGAGAAATGGAAGGGACTTACTAGATGAACTCAACTTAAATCATTGTTCTCTTATGTTTAGATTTTGCTTTCAATAAAACTGCTCTATTTATGTTTATCTTAGCCTGACTGGCCTTTTGGGGTATTTACTACAATCCTTGGTATCACTTGGTAGTGTAGAGGAGTTATTGGCAACATACGATTCGAAGCGCAGAGGGCTTCCTCCTTCGGTGACAGTATGGAAATAGGGTTTGACCAGAAGTGCAGAAACTTGGAATGGAAGAGCATCTATAGTGGCAGTTTTTGTTCTATTGGTCCTAGAAGTCACCAGTGGTGAAGGGTTTTGCACCAATGGGGTATATTGCCATTGTTTCACTAATTGAAGCCATACCTCAGTCCAATTTACAGTAATGACATTTCCAATTTTTTCTTTAAAACATAATCCTTGTGGATTATATGATCTTTTTTATACATATATTATACTGGATGCTGAGAAAGATTGGATTTTGACTTCATACGATGTATAATGAATATTGTGACTAGTATATTCTTACATATATTAGTGTAGCTTGGATTGTGGAAGCTTTTGCAAGTGATTATGGTATTTGATTATCTTTCAACAAAGAAAAAAGAAATGTATTTGTTCTTCCTTTCCTTTATCTAATTCCTTCTCTATCTGTAACCATTGGCAGTAATTGGTCCTGAGAAGCTGATCTATTAGAGGACAAACTTAAATCATGGAGTCATTTGCATGCTAGTTTTGAGTTGAGGTTTAAAATCTTTCAACTCCATCTAAATATGGGAATTTATAGAGTTCCAGGGCTTCACTTTAAGCTTTTTTTTTCCTTTTTCTTCTTAATTTCCTAAATATCCTGAATTCAGCTTGGGAGAAACTAACTTCTGAAATTCCTTGGAAGTAGATAAGATTCATAAAAAATATGCTAGTCACATTCATCATACATCAAGTCCTTGATTAAATAAAGAAGAATCTCATTTTAGAGTTGCATTAATTCTTCATCTTTAACACATTTTGCTACCTGTTACTGTACACACACATCAAAGAAAGAAAAAAAAGAAAAACCATTCTTCTTCTTTTTAACTTATATGGTAGTCTCCACTAACATGGTCCTCCTTCACTCTCTTCTCATATTCATCTTCCTCATCTTCTTCCTCTACCTCTGCATCAATGTCTTCCTCCTCTTCTTCATCTTCTTCTATACCTTAGCCAAATCCTTTAACAGATGTAGATGTTGGTGGCTTGTTTCTTGCCTTACCTATAATTTTCATGATCTGTTCTACAATTTGAAGAGAAAAGCTTTGACTATCTCTTTTGTAATAAATGGCTTGAGATGACTTTGTAAGCTCCTTTGGTAAGTTCTTTAAAAACCATAGATGACTTCTTATTTCTTTAACTGATAATCTCTACAAGATAAGTAACGGGAGAGGGAAATGTGTCAAAGAGGGTATACAAAGTTTCATTAGCTAGTTAACCGTAATTCTAATATACCAACACAAATTTTGATAGTTACAGAATGAAACCTACCATTGATGGATTTGCAACAAATATGCTAGAGTAGGTGTCTACAATCTTAAGATATAGAACATAGTAAGGAATTTTGTACTGTATAACCATTATCCTATGCATGAGAAGAACCACGAGAAGAAGAAGCGTGAGATGACTTAAACAACTAACAATTCAAATAGAAGTAACAATGGTGGCTAGGTGTAGTCACCTGAATTGTTTTTCTAAAATTCTTGGGATCATCTTATTCTTCAAATGGGTAGGCTCCCACCAACATCACGTAGAGAGTAACTCTGCTTAACCATACATCTGCCAACTGGAAATCAAAAAGGAGAAAGAAAAAAGCTAATATATGAATATTATACTATAGTTTCAAATATTATTCTCATATACTACTTTCAAACCATAAATGCATGCCCACCATAAAAAAACATGCATAACAGAGTTCATATTCTCATGTTAAATTCAAAGGGAAGCATCGGATTGATGCTCAAAACAAGGTTTTGTAATGCAGGAAACAAACTATATTGGATGTTGTTAAGTGAAGTTTTTCCTTCATGTAAATTCTATCTCTATCGGAACAATTACACATCAAAAGCTTCATTCTAAAAAGACCAAGTTTTCAAGAAAAAGGTTTTCACTTCCTATAATTCTATCAAAGTCAACCTCAAAGCTTCTTTTCCCAAATCGACAGGTGAGATTCATTTTTTAACCATTTTACAAGAATTGTTTGGATAAGATCTAGTAAAACCATAAGTACACACTCAACCATTCATGATGTACAAAATCATGTGATCCACACTCCCGTTCTATCAATATAATCTCTGAATATGCTAACTATGAATACTTGAAAACTCATCTTGTATTATGCCTTAGTTTGACCAATTTCATGAAAATACAACTAATGGTAACCTACTTCATAAGGTGGATTAGTGCAAGGGATTGGAGTGATCAGTAACAATGATGCGTGAAGGAGGCAAGACAACCCCTGGAAGGCGGATCGATAAGAGGGATTAGAGTAATCTGCAGTGTTGATGCATGAAGGAGGCAAGACATTGGATCATAAAAGTAGGGTTCTATAAAATTACGAGAGAGAGGGGTTGAATATTTGGGGATTTAAATAAAATTAGGGTTCTGTAAAAATTGAGCAAATTATTTTTTTTTTGAAAATCAAACAAACTTTTGAGATTTTTTTACATGACATTTAAAATCTACTTGGCTCTCCAAACATACTTTTTATATAAAGTAACGACGTGTGTATGACACATCCTATTTTCGTCCAAATTTGGCTAATATTGAGTAGACTCGAAAACATTTAGTCCTTAATTAAGCATATTACAATGTTTGTCCATAAATTAATCAAACTCAAATAACTTTAGCCCCAATTTGGGCATTTAGCCCTTGAATTGACTATATAAGGAGAAGTTTTTGTTGTAACCCTTTTTTACTGGTCTACCATAGGGTTGGCCCTGTTTGACAATCAACTGATTGCATTAGCTGTTAGTTGATTCTATCAACTGTTAGCTGATAATTGATTATATCAGCGGATTGCATTAGTTGTTTGTTAGAGATGTTTGGTAAAATTAGCTGTTTAGTATTAGCTCTTTATGTGTAAAAAAACTTATCAGGACATGACTTTAAAAAAATTATAAGGGTATGAATATTATATATCTTAGTATTTCGTTGAATATTCTTATAGGAATTTAGATTTTAGAGAAGTTATGTTCACCTGTACTGTTTCATCATTTATGAAAATTTTATGCAACTCTTTCTATTTTCATTTTCGTTTAAGGTCAACATTTTATTTCTAACCTATAACTGCATAAAACAATTATAAGAACAAACATTGTTCTTAAAACATAGGTATCTAAGAACCTCAATTAAATGTATAATTGACTTTTGATAGTTAAAATTTTGACTGATTGATGAAAATGTTCCTATATAGGAGCGTTTTTATTTTTAACTGTTTATCTTAAACTAAGTATCGGATCGGCTACTCTCTAAACAGGTTTCGTAGCTGTTTGACTCTTCAAACTGCTAAAGACAACCAGCTTTTAACGAGGCCATTAATTACTTGCTAAAATGATAACGCTACTGTACCTACGACATGCCTCATGGAAAGTCATGTTTGTACCCAAAACAAACTAGAACAGAGCTTTGTCTCTTTTGCATTGGAGTCTCTGAACAGCATTAATGTCTAATTGAACAAAACCAAACATCCTTCCGCTTCCTACTCCCCATATCATCCATAAATGCACTATTACATTAAAAGCTCCAGATTTTGTCTCCTTAGGCTTTTTCACGATTCTTGTACCTTCTTAATTAATATTCCAACTTCCTTTCGTATTGGGTAGTTGGAGATGTTAATGTCACTTCTTCAATGTTTCCACCATCTGCCATCACCTTCTGTTTCTCTTTGCTTGCTTAGAAAAAGCAAGTTGGTGCTCTCGGTTTGTTACATTGCATAATCTCCCACCCCCTCATAACTTATCTCGTCTTCTTCTATACCCTGTCAGGCTCTTCTTGATTTGCATGTTCTTTGTTCCTCCGTATAACAGGTACTAATTCAAGTTAAGCTAGACCTGATTTTCACTTGATTTAATTCCGATGTTTTGGTTTGTTTTTGTTGGAGATTTCCACGAACGAAACAACAGTCAGAGATGGATGCAGAAATAAATCGTTGCAGGGTTATAAGAGTACACCATCAGTCATGTAACGGGATATTGGTCCGGTTCAATAAGAAAACAGCGCTCAGAGATCTTTTGAGCCCTGCTTTTTGATTGAGCCGTGCCAATATCACGTACCGCTGCTTCTGCTTGTGTAGTTCTCAGTATCACATCAGGCTATGTTGTCGTGTCTGGTTAGTGGGAGGTTAGTCTTGGATGATACAATCATTACCTGTATCGCACCAACCCGGAAATTCTTTGCAATTGCTTAACAAAACGAGTGTAAGATCTCTTCTACTGTTGCTTACTTACATGAATGTGTCTTAGATGTTTTCTCCTGTACACCAACTACATGTCGCTGCTTTTATGCAGGAGCAATTTTGTTTTAGCTGAAGGACAACTGCAAGATATTCATATGAAGGCTTCAGAATATGGTTTTGAGCATCAACTTTGCACCCCAGGCTTTAGCCATCTATTCCTCGAACGCATTACATGAGAAACGGGACGCAGAAGCTTTCAGCTTATTACTTCTTCTCTTGCGACGTCCAGAGGTCAGACCATAACTTTCTGTAAGAACATATGATTTGCGGTGTTCTCTCCCGGAGGAAGCGACGGTGTTGATGATTACATCATTCATTATGTTTTTCCCTTCGCTTTTTGAGGACACACTAATCTTCATATCCAAACGTAGAATTTAGATCAGTTTAAAGTATTTTTATGTTCGGCTTTCTTCACTCTCTTCTCTTGGCAGCATCATCAATGTGAAACATTCTGAGTTTTGCAATGAACCTCAGTCGTATTATTAGACTATTTATTCGGATTTCACAAACCAAACACTATCTTTGATGGTAGGTGTCTCAGAATTTCACCATACCATGATTATTGTTTGCAGGTTAAAAAGAAATGCCTAGATGGATAAGAGTTTCTTTCTTCAGAGACTTAGATCAAAGACACCAACAGCCAGACAAAAGCAACATGGATTTGTACGCATAGCTTGATAGGTGTGGATATTTTTACAAATTCGGCTCTCCAAGCTTCAAACGATGGGCAACTCCAACTGCTGACAGCCGCTATTACCCTTTTCTCTGGTGTGCTGCTATACTGTGGTCTATATCCTTCAAGAAAATGGAGAAGTCCACATAGCAAGTCCTCTTTTATCTCTTACCCTCTCAGCCTCTTTCTCCTTGTCCTTTTTCTATTGTGTGATGTGGTACTTGTCTACATTTGTAGAATTTTTTTTTTTAAAAAAACTAATCCCTCAGGTTCTTTCAGCTTATCCTCCTCCTGAGTTAGGAAGAGCCGCTGAGTCACCTCCTAAAAAGTTGCAGTCCACAAAGCATTCTCACCTTCCCCACACCTTCGATGGACCTCCTTTATTCTATCAGCAGACCTGCATATACCACTGCAGCTCCAATCAAATGAAGCAACACAGATGTTGCCAGCCTGAGCCTTCCATTCACAATCTGCGCCACATTTAAATTGCAGAAAAGCTCGATAATTTAGTGCTCATAGCATCAATAAGTCTAGTGTATTTTAGTCAGATTTTGGCATTCAGGTTGACTGGAAGAAGAAAGCATATACTCAAGGATGAAGCAGTATGATTAGCATATATAGCAGCTGCATTTTGACATGAATAAGCATGTACATGGTAACTTAAGTCACTCAAAATTGGTTTTCAATCCTAGATGAGTATGATAAACTTCAGGATTTAATAAATAGTGAACCCCATCAAGGAATCATCAAGAAAAAAGTGAAATTTCTGAATTTTAATAAAATTTGGGACTCCTAAATAACCTACATAGCTTATTCTTCAACACAACAATAAGCACCCGTATTAGGTAAAGAATACTGCGCTTATTAGATTCCATCCCAGCAATGTGTAATATCTAGCTGGTAACAAATCTCCAGGAAACTAGAGTTTGAGTTCTCAGTTTAATCACACTTTACCAGGTGGAGTGCCACAACAAAGTCTGCGATCATCAATGTGTTCCGCATCAAGCCCAATGAACCAAGATCCCAATGAGACATCCTCATTCGCATACTTGTGCAGAACATGCCTGACATAAGCAAAAATAACCATCACAAATACAGCAACTCAAAACAAAAAGGTGGCCAGTGGAACTTACTGGTTTATTGATATATATGAAGCCAAATCTTTTGAAATGGCATACAGCTGTCCAGTAGCATGACGAAAGTATTTATTTCCAGCCTCGCCAAATTTCCAATACTCAGGTTCATGATATCTCACTCCCCTGCCAAAACAAAACTTTGTTACTTCCTATGGCTTTTCCTTGCAATGGACTCAAGACATTTTCTCTTACTTCTGATTGAGGACAGGACCAGATTTCATGCATCCAATGTACAGCCTTGGTTTTTTCCGGTGTCTCACTAGAGTTTCCCCAAGTGTTGCTACAAGAACAGAAAAAAACATTGCCTTAAACATGAAATTTCTGAAAATTACATTTAATAAAAAATAGTAAAGTAATTTCAAGAGGAAAAGAGTGATGCTTCCTCAGATCAGATGCTTTAAATATCCCGGTATTGCAGAAGCTTTAACAAGATAATATGTATTGAACTCCAGGGATGGACAACATGCAAATTAAGCACCTTCACATCATAACAAATGGTACAAGTAATGGAGTCAAATGCAACATTTGAGCCTACCTATGTTTACGTGAACGTCATCGTCAACTTTGACATAGAAATCTGCATCCCACAAGGAAACAGCAGTAGCGAAGTATACCTTTGTCTTGGCTGACAATTCAAGGTACCCTTCTACATGATCCTGCTCATAGCAGCAAAAATATGACGTGATCACGAACTAAGAGTTGTCTAATCAAAAGAACATTATAGAACTTCTTTGAAGAGAACAGTATAAACACAGGATATTAAAGCATTACCAGCGTCAAGAAATCCCCATGTTTTCTGTCCTCTGCTGCAATGGCTCTGTCCAAAATGCCTCCTGAAGTAGCACTGTACGGGACAAATTCGACAACGTTTAGATGCATGATATCCATTCTTAACAAACAGAAGTCATTACACAAATTGCATATCTACTAACTAGAAAGCACAAATTGAGCCTCTTGATATTTTGTCTTAATAATCAGGATACATAAATCAGTTAAATTGACTACTGCATCAAGATTATGGTAAGTGGTTTTGAAAAATTTTATGCACAACATGAATAAAATATTGGGTTACCTTTGGGCAAACAAATTATTGAGTACGATAACTTAAATTGATCATCCTTAATGACAAAAAAGAAAACTATGTGTCATTTGAGTTTTAAAGGCACATATAGATATCTGAAGTGTAAAACCAAGCAGCAAAATTCATCTTTAGCTCCAAGAATAAGGCTTAAATTAAGGTCATATCCAAACACAAGATGTAAGGCATGTTCACTTTCTTAATTAAAAAGAGAAACAAAACTAACCTGTGACCAATGACAAAACGGATGATTATACCTTTCTCTTCTTCCAGCTTCTTCCTTTTTTCACCTAATTTTATTGACCAATCTTCAGAAGAGAAATTCAAGGAGCAGAAGACAGTAGGAATAGCAAGGAAAACCAGCGATAAGTAGCAAAGTATCAATTGAGGAACCTTGAGGCATCCATGTAGCACGAACTGAATCTCTCCTTTTTCGGCTGCTAAAAGCAGTATTAATTCCAACAACCATCAAGTATCTTCTTTTCACAGACGATACTGTTCTGCTTGAGTCTTCTGATAAAGGAGAGCCACTAAATAGAGATTCATGTGCAGCCCTTGCAGCAGCTAATTCCATCTCCAAATTTGAAATAGTTTTATCTAATGTTCTGCATTTAAGATAAAGAAAAAAGTTTAGTATTCCAGACACTACGATGCAAATTAAATACGAAATGAGCTAAGTCTGGAATAATTTATAAGCCAATCCATACTTACTGAATGGCATTATGGGTCCTATACACTTCACTAACTATGTCTGGGGAGTCCCGCTTTACTTCTTTCTGATACAACTAATGGATTTAAATCAGATTACCATCAACAATTTGAACAAGTAACAAGCAAAGAACTTTAAGGAGCGAAGATACTCACAACTTTAGAGGCACAACCCTCAGAAACCAACTTTAGCCTTTCAGCCTCAGTTGCAGTTGTCCGTGTGATACCTTTGGAGTCCATCAACATTCTGAACCGATTGTTAGCCGTTAAGCAAATCAGATCTCTCAAGTACCAATAAAAAGTTTCTTAACCACAATTTATGTCAGCCAAATCATATTTTCACTTCAGGAAACCACAGCTAAAAGAAAAATGGTGAATGTGCAAGGACTACTGAATGGACTGCCAACAGCCAATTGTTTATTTTAGGATCTTTTTCAAGAAAATATTTCAATTTGACCCTGCAACTTCAATGCGCTTCAACTGAAACACAAGCTTCAAAGGGAAGGGCAATAAGAAAGCACTACTCACCGCAACCCCACTTTCCGTTTCTAGAGGAGCAGCGATGTAATGGCAACAACATAACCATTTTTACTATTTAGATGAACAGAGTAATAGAGATTTTGTCAATTAAAAACTTCTAAACAAGAAAAATATGGCGGAATTCTTCCCAAGTATCATAATGGGATGTCATAGAATCATAATTGCAGGATGATTTCGTAAAGAACTTGAAGTCGGGACTAACAGATATTGATCAAGTATTACGGCAATGTACAATATATGTCAGAGCCCATCCTGCCCATTAATGTGAGAGCAGGTTTCAATGGTAAATTGTTTTTTTTCCAGCAAATAAACCGGATCAGTCATTATCACACAAGAAGTAGTTAAACAAAAAAATTAATACCTAATAACTACAATATGATGAACAAACTAGAAGATGCATGTATTCCATTTCTTAAACTAGAATCGATTTGTCACAAAAAGCACACTTTCACCCCTAAAGGCACGAAAAGGTTAAAAACAAGTCAAATAATACCCAAAAGGGTGAAAGAAAACAACTATAGTTTTAACCATGACATGGTCCAAATTTAGATCTACCGCACTTCATAATTAATAGCCAGAAATCTACTTTCAATGACAACTTCGAAATCAGAGAAATCACCTAACTCTTGAAAGGACAAAATTTGAATAAATAAGATTACCTTACTCTTGAAAGGACTTCAAATTTGACAAACTAGCTTGAATTCATTAGAAGATAGTGATCGAAATTCAATGAACAGACAGAAGCAGTTGCCTTTCCAAAAGATTTCGCTGCTTGAAAACTATCAAGGATTTATAGAAAAGAAGAACAAAGGATGGGAAAGACTATCCGTACCTGTTGGTGAAGAGCATCCCGGCGCAGAAACTTCCCAAGCAAAACAAAAGGGTCCATTTTTGGGATATAACACTCCTACCAGGTACTTGCTCTCCTCTGCTCTTGAAGGACATTATCTTTTTTTATTGGTTTCCAATTCCCACCCTAACCAATTCGGAGGCCAATCGCTATCTCAAGAAGCAAACCATTGAAAAAACAGAGTACGTGAAACCGACCCAGAAAGAGAAAAGACCTCCAAAGTCTTGAAGATTATTCCTTTTAGAAGTACAGCCAAATTTGGAGGTAAGCTCCCACAGCAGATTTGAGGTCAGAGCAGGAAAAAAAACAGAGTTAGAACCAGTGATGCTCCTGTTTTCCTTAACTTCTGATCAAGATTTTGTTCTTTTCTTAAACCTTTTAACCATGTTCACTCACAGTATTTTCAATCTTTAGATTCTCTCTCTGAGGGAAAGAGAAAAGACTTCCTCTTACTTTGCAGACAAGAAACAGAGGAGGACAGAGAAGAAAGGGAGAGATACCCACTAACTGCTTCCCCAGCTTCACTTCTCTCCTCTTCGCCTACACTCTTACCAAATGACCAAACGGTCCTTACCGGCCGCAGTGACATTAATGCCATGCGTCAGTTTTTCAAAAGTATTGTCTTTCGATTAAAGAAAGACTTACACAACGGTCAATGTACATACAGGAGTGTTTCAAATGAGAGCAGGGGAACAAAGCAGTAAGAACAGAAGCTCTATTCTTTACGTATTTACACTTTTAATCTGTTTTATTATTATCTGTATATTAAAAATAGCTTCTCTATAATATAAGAATAAAGTTGTGTATTATCAGGCCTCTCAAATCTTACTTCAATGCAAAACTTCGGAGTATGATGATGATCAATAGAAGCTCTATTCCCGTTTCAAATTCACACAAGCTACATTTTAATTTCACACCAAAAAAACATTATTTATGGTAGAGAGTCTTCGTCATCAAATCTTAATTTTGAATCAAAAAACAATACTTTTATAAAAATCATAAAAAAATTACGTATATTAATATCTTTCTTTTGATTCTCACAGAATAAGGAGTCTTGTGTACAAAATTAGTTGACAAAAAAAACATTATTTCGGATTAAGTAATTGGTAAATAACATGTTATTATGTCATATATAAGAGTATTATTATTATTGTTGATCACTTTATTTGATAAAATTAATACAACATAATAATAAAAACTAATTAACAATGAATAACACATCGTCACTACTTAATGTTAGAATGTCACGTGTGAGTAGGAATCCCACGTTGGAAAGAGATGAAACTAGTAAATGACAGATAAGAGGAAAGAACTCATAAACCTAATGTCTTAAGGTTTTAGGTTAAAGTGTGGTGTCAAAGCTCACGAGTATGTTCTTTCACTAGGCCTATATTAAAGATCTCCTATGTAAGTGGGCTTCTCAGATCTAACATTTAAGTATTGTTTTTTTTTTGTCTAGATCAGAGTATCCACAGGCAAATCCAGTGACTAATCTTCTTACTGGTTTGTAGGCACCTCATAGGGTAGGACAGCTAGCCCAAAGATTTAAAGCTGCTTCATACCCAAAGCTAAAGATCGAAACCCTGACTTTTAGTTAAAGATGAATGAGTCTCTTCTACTCAACCACACCCCTTGGATTTAACACTTAAGTATTAGGAGCATTAAAATAGTTTTAAGTAACCTTTTTGCGTATAATGTTTTTGTATAATTCATTATTTCGTGTACAATATTTCAACCAGACATAATTAAGACCTATTCTATTTGAATATAATCATACAACATTAACAATTAATTCTTCACATTTGAAAACTATTTTAAGAGTGACATTCCATATTGGCCAAAAAAAATTTAAAAGCAATAATAGTTGAAGATACTATAACATTATCTCTAGTTATCATAACATATTAATTCATAAAAGATATATTTTAAATATTTTAAATTATAAATTTCTTAATTTGGCTATTAATATATATTTATCTCAAAAAAATTATTTATAAAATAAATATATTTTAAACTAATTATGTCATATCTAAGGAGCCTTTTCACACTTCAAAGCAACTCAATGACCCTTGTTTCTTTTCTTTCTTCCCATCTTCTCCTTTCAAATCTGAAAGGGGTTGTGTGGCCGGGCAAGCTTATGGTCCCATCACATGCAGGTGCAGCGGTTGTAGCAACTTCGGCTTTCTTAATTTCTAGCCCTCTTAATTCATTTATTATTATAGCTACGCAATTATTGGTCGGTCTACCTCAAAGGGTAAGTCAATTCTACGGATAACATATATTTATATTTTTTGGTCCCATACAAAGTTCATGACGTACCTTGAAGACCACATGTATAAAACAGCAATATAGTTTAAGCCTTTTAGTAGCATGATCTAGTTAGTTGTGGCTTCGTGCAAATTATATTAACCAGATTCATTATGTACATAAAGCATAAGGAAAGGCCATATTGATATTAGTGTTTGTTTGGTTAAACTTTTGGAAAGTGAATAAGTACTTTTTTTTACCGCAAAAATTGCTTTTAAAAAAAATGAGTATTTAGCTGTAAATTAAAAATTACTTTTTCAATAGATATAGCTTTTTTGGCAGTTAAAATACAGCTTTTTAAGAAGCTCAAATTTGAAACTTCTCAAAAAGTAAATTTTCAGTAGATTTTTCACATCAATTATTGAGTATGTTTTTTAGTCTCTTTTACCCTTATATTTTACACATAATTCTTACAATACCCACAAATTCACCTTCACGTTTATTTTGAGAATTATATAATATTATTTAACTTTTTATATATTTTATATTAGTTTTAGTTATGTTATAATCCATATAAAAGATTTAGTTAGATATCTTTTTATTTATGTTTCATATGGTTTAAAGTTATATAATAATTAATATATTGTGCTTTGCATATTGTTTAATATATTTTTAATAATATTTGTATGCATAAATATTTTTTTTACAAAATAAAATATAGGTAAAATTAAAAATATTTTTTATTTTTATGTTACCAAACAGTTTACCGTATAAAGTACTTTTTTAAATAACATCTAAATAATTTAGCTTCTTAAAAAAATTCTTCATTAAAAAATTTTACTAATAAAAATTCTATTAATAAAAAATTTATTGGTATAAGCCTATACAAGCAATTAGACTTCTCGCATGGTTTTGAAATTCGGACCGAACCAGCCGGTTCGACCGGTGACCGATAGGCTATCCAATCCCGGTGACTTCTAAAAATCAGTCTTCAATTAAACCAACGAGAACCAGTGAGAACTGGTCAATTGACTAGTCGAACCGGTTGGCCACTGGTTCAATAAATTTTTTTATTTTTTATTTTACTTTTTTTCTTTCTAAAACATTGATGCGTTTTGATTCTTTCAAAAGTAAAATCCACATTTTTTCTAAAAATCTAATAAAAATATAAAAATATAAATTATTTGATATAATTTTTATTTTTTAATATTATTAATATTATATATAATTAAATATAATTATTACATAATTATAATTATAACGTAACATATATTCAAGATAATTAAATCAATTGAACTGATCAAACTGATATTCACTAAAACTTTCGATTCGACGTCCGTAATTCCAAAACCTTAGAATTCCAGCACTTGCATTTGTACATCATCGTCGGGAAAAAGAGAGGGGTGTTGCCTGGGGCCGGGGGGAACGTGGTCCAAGGC
>JAOSBP010000009.1:1113966-1152407 GCA_027563825.1 Erythroxylum mucronatum
AAAAAATTTATTGGTATAAGCCTATACAAGCAATTAGACTTCCAGCATGGTTTTGAAATTCGGACCGAACTGGCCGGTTCGACCGGTGACCGGTAGGATATTCGATTCGGGTGATCTCTAAAAATCAGTCTCCAATTGAACCAGTGGGAATCGGTGAGAACTGATCAATTGACCGGTTGGCCACTGGTTCAATGAATGTTTTATTTTTTATTTTGCTTTTTTTTCTTTCTAAATTTTTTTTGATTCTTTCAAAAGTAAAACCCACTTTTTCTTTAGAAATATAGAAATTTATATTATTTAGTATTTTTATTTTTTAATATTACTAATATTATATATAATTAAATATAATTATTACGTAATTATAACGTTATACTAATTTGATCAGTAATTGAACCAATCAAACTGATCAAATTGATATTTAATAAGACTTCCGATTCTATGTCCGATCCTGATTCTAAAATCCTAAATTCCAGCATTTGCATTTGTATATCATCGCCAGGAAAAAGAGAGGGGTGTTGCCTGGGGCCGGGGGGAACGTGGTCAAAGGCAGGAGATTAAAGTTTAAATTTCGGGGGGAACGTGGTCAAAGGCAGGAGATTAAAGTTTAAATTTTAGGAGCTTTATACGTGGCAGCTCATCATTGGGAAAGCACACCTTACACTGTCCATTTATCGTGAGATATATCGCCACTTGGATCACGTGGAATCCGTCAGAGTTTTGCATGGGGGATGCCCCACCTCACGAGCAAGGACTGACACGTGTCATGATGAGATTTAACATGCACTCAATCTAAGAGGTTACTTCAACGACTTAAAAGTTGACATTTCCCAGGTAGCACGTGAAATCTGCGGACATACTCTTTTGTAAAATTTTGAAACTTGCATGTAACGTGGTACTCTGGCCTTATCGTATACCAACCCTGTTTCAAGCTATTTTAACCCTTCATTTATGCCTGTACCAATCATGTGCCAAGTTATCTCAACCTTCTATTTATATGAGACCATTTGGGATCCACATAAATGGAGGGTTGAGATGGCTTGACACAAAGTTGGTACAAGATAAGGAGTACAGAAGATTTGAGAAAAACTTACATATACTTAAATACAGATATATTTACTATTTTAAACTATTAAAAGTATGTCAAAAGTTTGCTACCCAAAACTCGATTTAAAAAAAAGACGATACCAAATTAATTAAGCAACCACCACATTTTGTTCGTGTATACTCTGATGACACAAGCGGGTTCCATTCCCGCATTGATTAATCTGAGATTCAAACTTGCAACGTGAGATGACCCAAATTGTAGCTTGATAACTCTGATACTATTTTACTACCCAAAATTTGAGTTGAAGGTAAGATGATACCAAATTATTTAAGCAACAATCGAATTAAAAAGTTAAAAACTAAAACAAAAAGTTAAACGACTCAAGATCTTGTCTCTTAAATCGACATATTTTAAATAGAAAATAACCACACTTACAACTCCATCTTATACCAAACGAGAATCTAAATCTAAGCATATAATGTTCAGAAATGTAAAATGTATTTAGTGAACTTTAGTCCACGAAGAAGTACTATTACATGTCAATGATGAGATGTTTCTCCATATTCTATCTCTGAATAAAATACCTTTCAAAATCTACGACTTTGGAGAAACAACAAGCAAGGTATTATTATTATTTTGAGAGTTACTGCACTGGTCGGTTACCTGGGAATAATAAAATACGATTGATTATACCTCAAACGAATCTAGTTGTCTGTGGATTGAGACAAGTTTCTTAATTAAGCTGCATGTCACGGGGAAAAAGGTGCTTCTGGTAAGTACACTCCAATGACATTGAGATCATCATATTCTCTTTACCTTGTCTGGTAATCCAAGGAAGGATTACTTAGTTCAAAACTCATATGTAGACGTATAGAAGATGGATATGGCAGAAGCCAAATAAGTGAAAGGACTGCCCATCTAAACCTAACTGAAGTATAGATCAGTAGGCATGACATTCAATCATTTGCTCTGTTACTGAAGTACACATGTGGCACTATAAGTCAAGCCATTTGGTAATTATATGTTGCGTTATTTAGACTAAACCATAGGCGTTCAATGTTATGGGCAAAGTGCTGCCCTAACATAGAAGTTCAATGTTATTTCAGCTTTTGAAGTTAGGAGGAGAAGGATTACTGTGACGGCATAGCATAGTTTGGTGATTAGGTTCTTTGCTTCTAAGGGGAGTCCTCCATCGCTTTACAGCTCCACTTGTTGTTACCATGTTTAAGCAACCCAAAGCTGCCATTGCACGAGATCTTCTGTAAGTTGGTACAAGTGCTCTGTCAAGTGAAACAACACACATGACTTGGATTTCTACAATACTCAATCTTGTACAGAAAGTTAAATGGTATCGAAATCCGCCAATTGCTTAAACAAGGAATTTTCAGAGAAGCTTTATGCCAACAAAGCCGGTTCCAAGATTGTCTCCAAGAATCTGGAGTTCCAACTGTAATAACGGAAACTTTTTTCTTTTTTTTTTTCTAATGTCTGAATTCTGAAGGAAGCTGATGATATGCACTTTACTAAATAAGGGCTGATCATAAGAGGATGATTACATATTTGCTTTAATTGACTTTCGACTTTTTGTATGGTAAGATTTAGGAAGTGATATAATATTTAGATGCATCTAAAGGGTAAGGAATAGTTGTTAATTATGAGATATTCATATTCTAGTACATATGATTATGTGGTCACAAAGGTTACAACCGCAAAGATAATGTAGATCCATGTTGGTCCCCGTTTATTTACTTTTGTCGAACTTAGAAGGGACAAGAACTAATAAAGAGAAAGAAAAGGAAGTTAGTACACATGAAAGATTGAGTTAAGCGACAAAAAATAAAGAGAAAGCAAAAGAAGTATGATCCTTTAATACCAACATCATTCAAAAAACTAATAGTAAATATGATCCTTTAATACCAGCATCATTCAAAATATTTTTAATTAATAAAATTATTTTAATCTTTTATATAATAGATTATTAATAAAATTATTCTATTTTATTAAATAAATAATTTAAAAATTAAAATTTTATTTAAAAATTAAATTTTATTTTAAATATATTTTAATTACTACATCAAATTCTATTTGAAATTTATACATTTTGAAGATATTTTAAATTTAATCATAATTATTTAATTAAAATTATTTAATTTAATTAAAATAAAATTATTAAGTAAAATTAAGTTATTCATAATTCATATTAGTAATTAATTTTAGTTAATTAAAAATATTATATTAACTTAAATTATTTATAGTTTTATTATTAATAATTATTATATTAAATAGTTAAATAATACATATTTAGTCGATAATAAATCAAATTATAAAAAAACCACTTTTATGTTTTCAATAATTTTTGAAAACTAAAAGAAACCAAAATTAAAAAACTCATACAAATAGAGTTTTTATTATTCTGAATTCAAAAACAAAAATAGGAAACCAAAAATAAAAATATAAACAAACAGACTAACTATATTATTAATTTATTTTTTACAAAAAATTAGTTAACTATATAATTTATTTATAAAGGTATTTTTATATACTTTATATTTACTTCTAAAATGCATAAAAAAAATTTGTAACATAATCATATTTCATAAAAAAAGAAATCAAAATGTGATTATAATTTGGATTCACAGTCTATCAAGATATTCTTTTTAAACATTTTGTATAATTTATTTATAAACGTAATTAATATATACTTATGTTTACTTCTAAAATACATAAAAAAATTGTAACATAATCATATTTCATAAAAAGAAATCAACACGTGATTATAATTTGGATTCACATTCTATCAAAATATTCTTTTTAAACATTTTCTTAAATTTATCCTCCCAGGAGGTATTTGGGTGTTACAATTTATCTGTTAACATTAAATATTAATATCATCTAAAAATTTGTACACATTGTGTTCCATTTTCAAAAGGAACACATCAATGTAATGAGGTAAAAATACGAAAACACTTAAATAAATATACTTATTTAAATATAATTTCACTAATAATCTACACTATAAGATTTAATTTGGATGAATCTTTAAATTTAATATTATAAATATAAAATTACTTGAATATACATATTTTTATATTATAAGTTCAATAATTAACCCACAATATTAAACTTTATTTGGAGTAATCTTTAGATATGATATTCTAAATATGAACATAATTGAACTAAACTATTATTAGAATACACATTCATTAATTAACCCATAATATAAAATTAAACTAAATTAATATTAAACTTTTATAATTTAGGTTGGATTTCTAAAATTAGAACTCCTTTAAGTTATGTCTGATCACTAATGTTGATTTATGTCATTCCAAGTCATATATGAATTTAGGTTATAATAGAATCCTAATAAGGTCGGATTGGTACTAGGTAATCCTATATTAATATAAATTATCATATGGAACAATCAAAATTTTGAATGGTTTAAGTACCAAATTGATTCCAAAATTTCATATAACTAATTTCTTCGATTGGAAGATGATTTAATAAATTAAATTGTCTCTCACTCAAAGTTAAAATTGTTAATACTAAATTGATTAAACTTCTAATTTTATTAAAATAAGTAATTAATTTAGCTCCCTAATAATTACATAAATAATTCTTTCATTGGATTACACTTTATTAAATCATTTGATTTATTGTTTAATCACTTAAAATATTATTCTAATTATAAACACCGGAAAAGGAAAAATTTTGCCTTAAAAACGTGAAAGAATAGAAAAAAAAGGTGTCTTATTCATCGAAATTTGGAGTTAAGATCAATACTTCTAACCATAGAGTATTAGATATCAAATAAGTTTCTATATCTTTTTGGGAAAGTAAAGAAAATATATTAACAAAAAAAGCCATACATGGTAGGAATAAGGGAACAAAAAGGAAGAACAAGAAGAGTACCTTAGATAGTTAAGATTTTACAAGGATCATTAGTAAAGAAAAATATACTCAATGGAAAGAAGTAAGAACAAGCTAAAAAGAAAAAGAAGATTAAATATTCTATCGAGTAGCCATGAGATGACAGATCATTGTGTTAACATTTTAAGAATTGTAGCTTCCCTAACCCAATGGTCGAGCTGAAGACTAAGAGTAGCAGGAGTGTTGAGTAGGTTCTTTCAAATTCTATCATTTCTTTCTTTCCATAAGGAGTAAATTGTACATTTGAAATCAAATTTTAATAAAATATTGTCTCTTTTGGTGTTATAACCGATCTTGGAAGCCTAAGACACAAGGTTCTACCAAGTGTAAGCATTATATTATAGGTTACAACTTTGGATAGTAGAATTCCAAACCAACGAGGAGTAAGAGCAATTAACAAATAGGAGATCACCCAATTCAACTTCCATTTTAAAAAGAGCAAAGAGATTATAAGAAAAAAGAAAAAAATGGAGTGTGGTCCTTGATTTAGAGCTTATGTATGATATCCACACATAGAAGGAAACTAGACTTGTAGATAGATTTAGGGAACCTATTAGGAAATTAAACTAATTTATACTAGAAAATAGGAGGAAGGCAATAAGAGGTTAGTGAATTTAAGAGAATTATGATACAAAAAAATAACCTTGTCTTCTTAAAAGTTGTTCGTGGGTAAGTAGGGAGGCTTAGCTTTATTTAGGTTAAAACACTTAACTAATATAGAGGCTAACTCTAGGAGTTAGTATGGATGATAGTATGAAATTTTATTGAGGACATAATCCTTTAATGATGAATCTAATATTCAAGAATCTTTCAATGGGACCTATTGGATGACAATTATCATATCATAACCAAGTCTCTCTCCCATTGCCAATAATGACCTTAATAACATCTAAAGAGTTATTGTAGATGATATTCTAAACTTATGATGAGGATGTAATCCTTTAGTGATGGATCTAATATTCAATAATCTTTAAATGGGACCTACTAAATGCTAATTATCATGATAACTAAGTCTCTCCCCATTGCCAATATTAACCTCAACAACATCTCTTACCATTTTCCTCAACTTAAAAATCCATTTCATAGACCAGAAACTATCAAATTTGGCCTTGGCTTTCTAAAAGCTTTCCCATTTTAAAAATGAGTATGAATTCATTATACATAAATTGATTCATAATTTATGAAAAAGTTCCATATACTCTTTCCTAAGAGCAAGTTGGGCATTAATTAGATAAAGTGGATTCCTATTTGATTCTTTTCAATTTACCTTATCCTTGATAATATCCTTTTTATTATTAGTTCATAAGAAAATATTCAAGGCTCTTTCATTTGATTTAACTATCTTCATCAGGAGGAAAAGATAGCCATACCAATATATGTGAAGGCTATGCAAAACTAAATTTGTAAGCTGCTCTTTCCTTGCATAAGAAAGGTTCCTATTGTTCCAACTGTCAATCATTTATTGTACAAGGTCAAATAGTGATAGACAGTATTTTTAGGTCAGTCTTATGGATGTTAGCAACCTTAAGGGGTAGTTCATCAAGTTTAAATCTATAGAAAGAGTGTACTCTTACAATGGTTCATCCTTAGCACTATCAAATTGTTGAATTCTTCTAAACAATCCATGAAAATCTTAACAAAAGGGATGTTAGCCTTGCAGAAGAGAATTAAGTCTTTGGAAAATGAGAGGTTGAACAATTTCATTTGATTACATTTGTGATCATATTTAAACTAGTTGTTTCTTGTAATATTGAAGAAATTAGCCTAATAAAGACCTTTAGGTAAAGGGCCAAAAGATAAGGGAAGAGATGGCCACCTTGACTCAACCCTTTACCTCTTTTGAAGATAGGGGTAGGTTCCACATTTATGAGAACTTTTTATAAACAGCGGTGGAAATAAATTATGCCAACCACTTTATGAAGAGATAAGGGAAGCTGGAAGCTTTTAAGGTGTTGATAATGAATCTCAATTCTACAAAGTTAAAGGCTTTCTTAAAATTAATTTTAATAAGGCAATTTTTAAATTTGGGTGTTCGATGATAGTTATGTAGAAGCTCCTAGACCAACAAGATGTTGTCACCAATATTGTGGCCTAGTATAAAAGATCACCAGGAAGGGTTAATGAGAGTCTTTAGCACACTTTTTGTTTTTATCAATAAAAAATCTAGAGATGATTTTATAAATCAATTACATCAATTGATTAGCCTAAAGTCATAAATAATTGTTAAATTAGGGAATTTCAGGAGTAGGGTGGTTAATATATTATTGAATTCTTGAAGAAGTTTGTCACTAGAGAAGAATTCTTATATTGTTTTAACAACATTATCTCCGATTAGGTGCTAGGTTTTCTAGCAAAAAAAATTGTCTATTGAGACAATAAGGTTCTTATGCCTTGTTAGCTTCTATTTTTGGTAGTGTTTCTTCTACTAGAATTATTATCTGGCTTAATATTTATAATGTTATTCCAAATATTTCTTCTTATACCAAAATTATTGGAGTCATACATAAAGGCTATATGAACCTTTATTAGGAAAGGGACAATGGTAAGCCAAAGATGCAAGAAAATAAAAAGCTATTTGTTTTTTTTTCTTAGTCTTACTCCTAAATTTCCTTTTATAGGTATGATAATCATTGCTTCTTCTAAGTTAGTATCCAAGTGATACTAGATGAAGGGAGAGGGAGTTTGAACCAAATCAATATTAGTGTTCTCAACAATAGTTGACTTAAAAAAGGAGTAATTCTTAGGGTGGAGTTGCTAAGCATCAAAGCATAAACTATATCCTTAGTTTGACAAATTGGTTATAGAGTCCTTTAAGATATTTGGGAGTTGGCTTGTGTAGTATCCATTAATTCCTCAAATTTATCTGTCTTAAAGATTCCCCTAAAGGTTGTCCATTCCTTTATTAGTTTGCTGAGTTTTGGTTTATGTTGGTAACTAACTGAAACTTTAAATTATGCCATATTCTTTTGATTGTCTAGCTTAAATATTTTAATGTTTTTGGTAGCCCCATCTCTAGCTCAACCTTAACATCAATCATATTATACCCTATTTAGTTTTGAAAAGTAATGAATTTATCAAATCAAATTGGTCTTTTGATAGCACTGGCAGGTATCCTAAGCCCTTTATAGTAGTATTCAAGATGAATGTTGTGAAAGTGAATTCAGATTGGTACAACTTCTTTTTAATTTTTTCAAATCTAGATCAAGACGTTATTTTGATTAAATAGAGGCTTACACCTAATATTTCAAGGGCTTGATTTCATATCTTCATCATACCGATTTCACTTTTGAATTTAAAGAGGAAAAGCTATAATTCATTGAAGAAGTCAATATTGCACCAATTCATAGTACTCACCTTTGAATAAAAGGAAAGGTTGGTCATGCCTTAAAAAGAAAATACAGTAGAATAATTGCCTATTTAGAAGTTCTAGATTTGATTACATCCATTAGTGGAAAAACAATGAGGATACTAATATCTAGAGAAGGAGGGATAAGCCTAATCAACTAAAAGGGGTTGACATCACCAACCATTTTAGACTAAGAGAGTTTCAAAACCAAGGAAGAATAAATGGGGAAGTAGGCCTAAAAGGCATGAAATAGAGAAAGAGAAATATCATATCTCTCTATAACCATATTGGTATCCTAGCTTATGACCAAAGCTAGATGAAGGAGATAGCCTTTATGTATTTTACAGATCTCCCAGCCTCCATAGATAAGTTTTTTTCCTTTTCCGTATCAAGTTAAATCATGCATCTGTAACTTCTTACCTCAAGAAATCAGATGCATGCTAACTAAGTAGATCATAAGAAAGGAAATTAAATAAGCTATTTTCACTATAAATCATGATACGTCACTTATTCCTAATGACTTCAATCCCATATTCTTTCAAAGTACTTGGGACTTCATAAGTTTGTTAGCCTTTAACTGAATCCTTGAATTTTCCCACAATGGTAAGCTTTTGAGGAAGCTTAACAAAAACTGTATTTATTTTGTTCCCAAAGCCCCTAATCTATCTTCTTTTAAAGAATTCATACCAATATCATGTTGTAATGTGATTTAAAAAGCCTTCTCAATGATTTTAGCATCCAGGTTAATATTAGTTCTCAAAAGGATCATTAATCCAACTCGAGGTATTTACATACAAGGTAGGAATATTAAAGAAAATATCTTGATTTCTTAAGAACCATTCAAGGGATATCATAAGAGAAAGAAGATTGGAAGGTGTGCCTTAAATATTGATTTTAAAAAGGCATTCGATTCCTTAAACTAGTACTTTCTCTTCTATACTCTAAAGATGCTTAGATTCCTTGTAATTTTCATCTCTTTGATGCATAAATGAATGTTCATCCTTAATGTTATTAAATAAGGAACCAATAAGGTTATTTAAAGTTGATAAGGGGCTTACATAAGGGGACCCATTGTCCCCTTATCTATTTTTCTTGAGTATTGAAATTTTTTCTAGACTAATTGCTCTTAACATCTCTAATGAGTCATGTTTAATTTTCATTACAAATGAGAAAGGATAGGCATCTATAACCTCTCTTTTTACAGATGTTTTACTATTACTTTATGAGACTACCACCAACTTATTAAAGGTCTTCCTAAACTCCTCTGAGTAGTTTAAATCCTAATCAAGTTTGAGCTATAACCTAAACAAAAGTAGCTTCTACCTATCTGTAAGGACTAATGAGGTAAATGATCTAATGAGCTTAACTAAACAATTTAAGCAAGAAAAACTCCCATTCAAATACCTGGTTGTCCCTATTACCACCAATAAGCTATTTTATATTTATTATACCTATTATCATTGAATCAATACAAAGAAAGCTAAATAGTTGGTGCAACAAGTCTCTTCCATATTATGGTAAGATACAATTTATCATCTTAGTCTTGACTAGCTTGCACATCCATTGATTCTTTTATTTAGCTCCCCTAAAGGAGATCTTAAAATCAATTAAGAAGTTACTTAGAAGATTCCTACGATTTAGCTTGAAAAGTAGGTTAAAGTCTTTAAAATCAAATGGAAGACATCTGTACACCTAAGGAATATAGAGGGCTTGGCATCATCTCAAACTGAACTCTTAGCAAAGTGCTCTTATTTAGAAGTTATGGAAGATTTGGATATACTAAAAGTCCTTGTGAGTCTAATGGATTCACGTACAATTCTTAAAAAGGGCAGACATTTGGTCAATTAAGGAAAAAACTAGTACTTTATAAACCTTGAAGTAGATACTAAGGATGAAGGAGGTGGTTAGTCTAATTATAAAGCATAATATTAGAAATAGGAAGAACACATCCTTTTGGTTTAACCACTGGTATGATTGGGTCCTGTTCATAGGATTCAAGGCTTGGACATATTAAAAGCTAGTATACTAGCTATAAATGTAGTGGAACTAATTCTGGAGAACAACTCTTGAAAGTGGTTTGGACATGCTCAAAGAGGCTTATCCAGAACAATCTCTTTACATACCCTCCAAACTCCACCAAAGAGGATTCCATTTTGTGGCTCAATAATAATTATAAGGTTTACTAAAACATGTCTTGTAGAAAGTTGTTCACTAACTCATAGAACCTTGTGGAATGACATAAGCTAGTATGGAATGCTAATATTATCTCTAACTTAGCCCTCATATTATGGCTCACAATTAAAGGAAAGTTAGGAGCAAAAGACATGTTAAAATTCCATCAATTGGATCCTAGATGCACTTTATGGCAAGAGCAGCAAGAGGATATGGATAATATATTCTTTAAATGTTAGTTTTCTAGCTTGCTCTGGAACTATTTATTGGTACTCTACAAAATCTTTTGCCCTAAACTTCATGAAAAAATATAATATCATAAGTTTTGAAACTTAACTATGCTACTAAAGGAAACCAAAAGATGTTTGGACTAGCTTTTAGTGCTTTAGTTTATATTATATGGATTGGAAGAAACAACATGATATTCAGAGGTACTCACACTTGCTCTACCATTATCCATCACAAGCTACTGAACAAGATTAGAAAAGCTGGAATTATGAGGAAATTAAGAGAGTTAATGACCACTTATTGCTTTTCTAGGTAGAGGATGATTTAAATGTAATATGTTGTCTTCACACTTATGCTCATGTTGCATCAACGAGGCATAAATTTTGTGTCCTCTTATGACTAATTGTTCAAGTTATATGTGGTTAACTTTGTGTGTATTTTTTTTTTGGTTGCCCACGAGGTGTCCTAGGCGGGTCCTAACTATGGGAAGGCACCTTTAAGCCAGCCACACCTAGACTAATCCCTGCTTGAGCCGGGTAGGTCCCTTGCGGAAGGCAAAGCTTTGGCCCCAAGTTTTAAACGGCTGCATACATGAGGGGGTTCGAACCCACGACCCCACTTAAGCCAGGAGAGCTCCTTACTAACTCACCTGCGTCTTGGGGTTTTTGATTTCACTTGTGTTGAGCTAGTTTTAATTAATGATACTCTTATTTACTTTTTTTAAAAGTCAATGAATCATCAAATATTCTTCAACTTTGTGTGATTAAGGTAATTGTTTATTATGCAATTATAACTAATGATCGAATCGCACACAATTTGACAGAGTAAACTATATTGTAAAATCATTTTAAAAATTAATTGTTATATTTATTCCTTATTCATATTTGATTACTTAATCTAATTTTTCTTAATGTTGTATCATTTAAGTTTGTTTATAAAATAAAATGACCTACCAGTATCTGTAATGATATCACATGTATATCAATGGTCCAGCCTTCACTTTCAACTTCAGTTCCAGTCTCAAAGTAATTAATTAAAACAAAAGCTAGTACCATGTGTCCAATGGCCAGCTTATTAGATATCCAGTGTAATGTTGATGCCCGTCTCAAGTAGAGTCCCTTCACATCCCCACTTGTAGGCTGTAGCCCCAGAAGTAACGTGCTCTCTTTGCAATGCCTTTGATCGAAAGACAGCGGCACAGGCACCTTCAGGACACTCTGACATCTACTTTATCGTTCATGCCCCGCGATACTCCATAATTTCATTCGGTTTCTTCTTTTCTGTCCTCGACGTTCATGCTCTTCTTCGAAACCAATGCCCAAGTAATCTATTGTCCTGAACTTTGCACCAAACCAAGTAATGCCATTTTTTCCTACAATCAATTTACTCCCAAACTTGAATCTAAAACTTTATCATCGAAACTCCTAAATCTGAAAACCTTCAGCGTTGTTTTCGTAAGATACCAAGTCCCATCTTGGTGCGACCCAAACTTGATACTTGCTATGGCCTGAAAGTGAGATTATAGCCCAAACACTATCTTTTATGTTAGAAGACAAGTACACAATTCTCTAAAAAATTAATCAAATATTAACAACAAGAAAGAATTTTCCTTGTTGTAATAGTAGAAAATATGAGGAAAAAATTACGGAGTAAACTGACAAATAAATCTACTAAACTCAATAAGGATTTATAAAAAAAGTTGATCTCTTAGCCTCATAACAAGTTGTCTCACAAAATTTTAATTAGGATTGAAACTTAAGTTGATATTACAATAACCAATCACGCAAACTAATTCCTAAAACAATCAAACAAGGATGTGAACACAACTCTCTTTGCCCTCTATATGTTTTTCCTCACTTTTGGACATTGTGGCCGTACTCTTTATCTCTATTCTCTTAGAGCAAGACTTAGATAAGCTATTTATAGGCACCTCTTGGACTTATAATTCATAATGCTAATTGAATTGAACTAACTAGATCACATCTATTCTTATTAGATTACATCACACTAACTAATTGTATGACACTCATATACAAATAGGACTCTATATGATTGGAATTATCTAAATCTCAACAAATAAGATAAGAGATTACATTTAACTAGGAATGATACATCTATATCCACTACATTATCCAATATCTCTATCCATTGATGATGAGTCATTCAAGCCTAAAGCCTTTCATAGCATACTAGTACATGAGCTCCACACAGGATCGTGTATCTTCACACCTTTATAAAGACTTACATGGTTGTAAGTCAAGACACAAACCATAAAACCATCTATGATCATTGAAAGTCTCAAAATTAGGGATGGACTCTCAACAATCTTCCCATCCAACCCAAATATGGGGAAGAAATGTTATTCTCCACCATCTACTTAAGAGTCATCCCGACAAGCCACTGCAAAGCTCATGCTTGTTTTTGGGAACCACCTTAATCAACATATCAGCATCATTCAAATCTGTATGAACCTTCTTCAACATTAATTGTTGCTCTTCGACAAGGGAAAAGGGACCTCAACCAATAATATTTGACATTTTCAGAAAATGCAACCTCTTGCACATCCCTAGGCTCCACCTTAGTAGTAATTAATAGGTACTCATAATTTGGATACCTTCTAGAAGGCCCTTTTTCCCTTGTCGACCTTCAAAGCTGTGTTTCATTAGTTGTTCACTCTGATACATGTTCTGATACATGTTCAGTTTTGATATAAACAAGTTTTGATCTGCTACAAGATAAGCTCTGATTTGATACAAAAACATATTCTGATCTGATACATGTCATATTTTGATATGAAAGGTTTATGTCTTGTTCTGATATTCAATTCTAATACTTGTACATTCTGTTATAATATTTAATGAGTCTTGTTCTGATGCAAGAATGTTTTGTATTGATGAATCATATTTTATTTTAAGACATAGTGTTTGGATTACTCTATAATATGAACAATTAAATATTGTTGTGATATGATTTGAATTTGTATATATGAATGTTAGACGAATGTTATAAACAGTCGCCATTATGCATTATGTTTAGTTATTCCCCACTAAGGTTTATGCTTAGCATGGTAGTTTTGCCCCATGTAAGTTCTGATAAGAAGATTTAAGGACTGGGATAAAGACTACTGCAGTGGTAAAAAAGAATGTATTCTATTTTGGAAGTTGTTTTGTTTGAGTCTTTGTTTGTGTTTAAGTTTGAGTTGTACTTCAATGTAATGAGACATGGTGTATTTTGTGTTTTGTTTAATGGTTTGTAATAACCTTAATACATGATGGATTTGGAACTTATGACATGTATTTGGAATAGTACAATATGTTTGATATGTTTTGTTTACAACATCTAATGATATGTAATGTATGTTTGCTTGAGTTTGTGAAAGTACTTTGAAATGTTTGGTATGTTTTAGTTTTGCTTTGTGTGGCATTTTCTTATCCTTCTACGGGGTATGTGGGTGTTACGATTAATGGCTTTGGAAAGTAACCAATCAAAAGGTGACGAGTGGCATGGATTAAAGTGTAACTATGAGAAGTTTTAGGTAAATGTGTAAATATGATAAGTTATAAATGAAAATGATAGGAAAAAGAGCAAATAAGCATAACATTCTTCTCTTTAAAGAAAGGTGGGGATGAACATTGTTTGAGAAAGGAAGGTAGAGAGAGAAAAAAGAAAAGAGAAGAGGGACCTATGACTATAACATGGAAAAGTGATTCAAAAAGTTCTTCATGCTCATCTACCTCCATTCAAGCATCCAACATGATCCCATAGCCATCCAAGAGAAAAGGAAGAAGAAAATGGGTTGGTAAGCTTACTAGTTTTGTTACAAAATTGGATTTGTTATGTTATACGTTAGATTTACTTTTCATGGTGTAAATTGCACCCTTATGATGTGATATCAAGATTAGATTACATTGGAAGAAATTGGGAGAAGAAAGATCAAGAAAACTAATGTGTGGAACCTTGGTCAAACTTTGTCAAATGGGAAGTTTATTGCCTAAAGTATTTTATTTTGCCATTTGATGATTTAAGATTAATGAATGGCATTAGGAAGTTAGTCTAATGATGAAAGAATCGAAGAAAAACCATGGAAATGACTAGATGAATTTTCAGCCATGATAAGGGTTTTTAATGTATTATGATCCAAAATTCTACTTTGATGTTTTATGATGTTCATAGCTTGATTTTAATGCTATTGAAGTAAAGAAATGAAAAAGAATTGATTTGGAACTGATTTTGGTTGAAATTCAGCCAAAGGTGCATGGTTATGTAAAAATTTGTTAATGAAATTTTATGGCTTAAATGTATGTATTAAAATCTCATGGAAGTGAATTTGGATTGATTTTAAGTGTTAGAAGTCAAATGGAATTGAATTGGAAAAGTGTAATGTAAAATATGTTATGTTTAGCTTTAAAGGAATTTTTGGAATAAAAGTATGGTATGATTTAATGACCATATAAATGTGATTAAGATGGTCATTAAGTGTATTTGTGGTATAAGAATTATTAAATGAAGGGTTATGTTATTATTTGAAGAAAAAAATTAGTATATGGAGTGTATGTGGAAAGAATTAAAGTTAACATGGTTTATGGTGTATTTGATTGGAAAATGTATTGAGGAGTTGAATGTTTTTGTATTAGGTTTTTGGATCGTAAAACGAAACCAACTAAAGGATTTCAAAGTGGTAAAAAGGAAACCAACAAGTTGTGAGTATATTTTAATTATTTTATACGAATAAATTCTTTACAAAAGAATTGATGACATATGAATTTAAATTGTACGATTATGAGTTTTATGTGAATGATACATTACAAGTGAATATTGCTAGTATAAGTTTATGTTTTAGCAATATATAAACTGAAGTTTGAAAGTTGAATTTCATATAATTTGAAGTTACATTGATATTATGTTATTGGTTGGTAGAAAGGAAATGACTTTTATCCTATGGTACACCGTTAGGTTTTATAAGTGTTATTATACTAGTGTTTAGCGATTAACCTAGTGCAGGTAAGCGATGTAGAACCAATTATGTAACTAGTGGTTAACCAGTTGCGCGTAAGCGATACAGAACCAGCTCCATAACTTCCAATATATAGCAGTTAAACTATTGCGGATAAGCATTGTAAAACCAACTCCGTAACTAGTGGCTAACCAGTTGCATGTAAGCGACGTAGAAGTAGCTCGGTGACTTGACGCCTAAGGGTACCATATGGAAAATAATTTAGTACTGGGCTATGTCGTGTAAGAAAGTTCATGACAATAATAATGCCACCACTATTTATTTTTAAAAGTAATTCGACAGGCATCATATTGTACCTAGTAGTTGACTTATTTTCTGTATAAAATTTTCAGAAAACTTATTTCCACCACTGTTTATTGTTTAAAGAAAAAGGAAAAAGGAAAAAGGAAAAAGGAAAATAGAAACTTATATACTATGAGTTTAATGTTAGAAAGAATTTCGAAATAGTATTTTAGAAAATTTGAAATTGTGTTTTACGAAATATTATGTTATTACTAGATTTGATGATGCACAAATGAATGTTTATGGCGATTATTTTACCATGAACTTTCTTATTGTATAGGATTATTTCAATTATAGTGTTTTGAAAGGTTTGATTTTCAGTAAAATGATTGACACTCGCTAAGTTTGTTTAACTTATCCCTATTTTTATGTTTTTAACTAAACCACCCAAGGTATGCATGCAGGTGCTGCAATAATTGAGATCCCACCGTAGAATTAATAGTATCGTTAGGTGCTGCTATGCTTGTGTCTTTTTGCTATTTACATTTATATATGCATGAATATCTTTTAGTTTTTCAAAGTTTATGGTAGTGATTGTTAAGAATTATTTGTTTGTGGTTAATTGTGAGTGGACTTGAAGTCTAAAATTTGTAGTTGAGAAATTGATATGAATATAAATGGTTTTGAAATTTTATCGAACTTTTGAAAATTTTGGGAATTTCAAATGCAGTCGTTGTGCTATCAAAATTTTTATTAAAATGATTTAGAAAAAAAATTTTCCCATTATTTTCCACGCTTTTAACTTTTAAAGTATGAAAGGTTTTTAACAGTTAAACGACTTAGCTTTGTGGGAACCCTTCGGTTGAGTTAGATATCAACTGGAGGGTTATCATAGGTTGTTGAACCTTGGGATGAGTCCTTTCAGGTGGTATTAGAGCCTGTATTGAAATAGGGTTGTCTCTATACGTGATTTGATTTCATAATATGATTTTACCTGATTTTTGTGAACAAAGCAACCCCTAAAGTTTTGTTATTTTTCATACATCTGATTTTTAAAAATGTCCAATTTTAAATGCACAACATTATGCACTAAAGAAACCTTAGGGATCCCAAAACCATACCAGAGGCTCTAAAACTTGAAGTATCTTCAGCTTGGGAGGCTGAGGACAAGGATGGATCAGTAAATGTTTTTTCTTTACGAATCAACCCCATCCAGAATTGATAAGACTGGTAGAAATGTTCGATGGGAGTAGAGATCTCAAAAGTGCCCTGATTTGGTTAGATCGGGCTAAGAATAAGAAATTAAAAAGGTTTGGTGACAGAAGGATGAGACAAGGAATATCGTCTAGTTAGAGGTCAGTCAAACCACCTATAGTGTTTAGAGACTCCCAAAATACTAGGAGCTTAGTACCAAGGTGTAGCTAATGTGGAAGGAGACCACCTATATAGGTTAGGGTAATTACAATAAACCAGCAGGATATTGAGGAAACATCCGGTATGGTGATAGGTACAATTATAGTTTCGGTAGTGATGAATATATTTAGATAGACCCCAGAACTATACACTCTTATGTTTCTAACAGATTCTGTGAGAGTAATTAGTGTGAAGTTGGAGCTTTTAGAGTGCCATATGATAATGACTACTTTCACTAAAAATATGCCAATAGTATAGAATGCTCATAGAGGTAGTTACATAGTAGTTAGATTTAGAAACTATCTAATGAGTTGATCTTATTAGATATCCATAACTACGAAGTCATAGTAGGAAGGAAATTGACTAATAGTGCATTTTGTCCATGTATAGAAATTAGGATTGGTACACAAGGGAAGTTAGATATAGTATTTCACGAAAAATGTAAAATGCTCCCATCTCTTAACATATCAACCATGATAGCTAGAAAAGTACTAAGAAATTACTATACAAGTTATTCAGTTCTGCCTTGATAATTACAAAAGTTTATTACATTATTTAGCATTTTAATGTTGGAAAAGTAATTTGTGAATATATCTAGAGGATGAAATTGCTTATTACAATTGAATTACTTCAGGATTAATTATTAATACAAGTAATTGGTGATCGCCTTATGATGTGTTTAAATGTTATGACCTTATAGAGTGATTGATTAGAATAAATATCCATTTTAGCATAAAATTTTATTTTTAAGGTCAAGTCTATTTTAACTGTAAGGTGATTTGTGGATTCATACAAAGTAATGTTATGCATGATATTGTGATGGAATCTTTAATCAAGATTGATGATTAAACAGTATTTTTGTGAGCAATGATCAATTTGATCTAAGCTTTCAATTGTATGTATATTAGTTTATCGATTCTAAGTATTAAACATTCATTATTTTAAGTTTCTTTTGATGTAAGTCAATTTTTATATTTCTTAAAAATCATATGAGTGAAAATGGTGGTAAAATTTTCAAGAAAATGTGAGTGATAAGTTTTGATCCGTAATGGAGAATTGTCTTATTAGAATTTAGAGCTATTACTTTATAGATAATTATAATTGAAGATTAGTATAATGATAAGAATTATGTATAAGACCATTGAACAAGTATAACATAAAGATTTTAGGTGATTAATAGCAACTAATAAAGTCCCAAATTGAGTTCAAAGGTCCCTGAAGTCACATAAGTGTTTTGTAGTATTAGAAATGGACAAGTAAAGACATCTTTATTAAACATTAGAGTTGCTCAGTGAAAGTATGAGGTATACTCCCTGTTTGAAGAGATTGAGGTTTAATAAGCTTGAAATTGCATTATGAGATAGTAACATTTGAACTATGAGGTAATTGAATAGTTTTTATGTGAATAAAATATTGTATTAGTGTCTTACAATTGATATGAAATGATTGATTTGCTTCCAAAAAATATGATGGGAAATGACATAATAAATACAAGAAAAATATCATTAAATTTTGTTTATAATTAGAGACAATGAGAACGAAAATGTTTATTATTTAAAAGTATACAAGAACAATTGTTTTATTGAAAACTCCAATTAAAGTTTTCGTTTGTAGTAATATAAGTAAATGTGAATCTTGATAATGTTAAATGGATGGTTTGATATATTGATAAGTTAGCAAAGTTGTGAATAGATAGATTATTAATAAGAAAGCGAAAGCAAGGATTTAGATAAAGGAGTTTCATATGGAGATAAGTTGCAAATTTTGAGGACATTTTATTAAGAGGTAATGTTACGTTGATGCTAGGTCAGGAATTATATGTGCTAGTTATGACTGAACTTAAGAAAGAAATTCTAGATTAAGTCACTCTGCAGTGTATGATATGCATATAAGGAACACAAAAAGGCATCATCTTAAAAGTGCATTAGGATTAAAAAAAAGGGTATGAAAAGGTTTTAGCAAAGTATATATTCAAATGCTTGTTAAACTAATAAGTATAGGCTGAGAGCCAAAGAACCCAAAAAAAAAAAACTCAACCACTCCTTTTTTGGGAATGGAAATGGAAGCATATTATGAAGGATTTTATAGTAGCAATTTAGCGATATCTAAATGGATATGATAATATAAGGGAGATAAAGGATCAAAATACACAATCAACCCATTTCTTAACCATCCAAAGTAGTTATTTTCTTGATCGATTAATCAAGCTATAAGTGATTGAAAGCATATATAGAGTGCTAATATACGAGGATGAGATAGATGAAAGAAAACTGGTTGGACCGAGCTAGTTTAGATAACCATAAATAAGATCAAAATTATTCGGTTCAAAATGATAGTACAAAAAATCGAAAGTAGAGCTAGGTATAGAAATGGAAGAAGAATTTGGAGTTTACAGTTAAAAATCAAAGAATTTTTGTGAATATCATCACAGAAAGAGATAATTTGTTTTAGACAATGTAACAAGTTAAGCCCACAATATGTTAGTCCCTACGAAGTGATTGACAGAGTGGAAGCACGAAGAGTGGGTGTTAAGTTAATATCCGTATTTTTTAGATGACTAAGTTTGTTTAAAATTTTGAGGATGAATTCTTTTTAAGGAGGGGAGAAATTGTAATATCTTAGTTTGATTGTTGTACTATGTAATGTGTTGTGCATGCATTTTATGGAATATGCTCTATTTATAGTATACTGTAATAATTTAAGCATTTAAATGTATTATAGAGGTTATAACGGAGATCACGGATAGACCAGAGATGGTTTTAGACTCGATTGAAAATCAAAAAAAATTCAATCGAGTCCAAAACCATCTTCGGTCTATCAGCGGTCTCTGTAATAATTTTGAAATATTCGAAAAGCCACAGAATGAGTTCGAACGAGCTTTAAAAGCCCAAAAAATGTGCTTTAAGGATTTATGTGACACTTTTGATTAAAATCCGGATGATTTCAGTGAATAGTATTTCTAAATGAATAGTAAATATAGGTGAATAGTGATTTTTGAGGGACCCATCCTTGAAATATTAAAAATATCCGAAATACGTATTAGAGTTTAATGATACTAAAATATACCAAAAATAAGCCCGATCGGATGGATTTTGGAAGTTTCGAAAGTTTAAGACTAAAATGCCCCTTTTGGAAAATAATGGGTATTAATGATTTTAAACCATTCAAAAAAATTTTAAAGCATCCAATTAATAAATATTGACCCTAATTAGAGTATTTCATGGTCAATTTGATGATAAGACAATTGTGGAATATTTTTAGAATATATTCGGTTAGTTGGTGAATTAAACTAAAAAAAAGGGGCAAAATGGTCTTTTTTTCAAACCAAATGCATCCAAATTCCATATGAGCATTACATGGGAAGATCCCCATGAGATAAGCATGCATTAATGGGTTTGGAAAGTAACCAAACAAAAGATGACAAGTGGCATGAATTAAAGTGTAAATATGAGAAGTTTTGGGTAAAGGAGTAAATATGATAAGTTATTAATTAAAATGATGGGCAAAAGTGCAAATAAGCATAACATTCTTCTCTTTAAAGAAGGTGTGGACGACCATTGTTGGAGAAAAGAAGGAAGATAGAGAAAAAAGAAAAGAAAAGGAAAGAAGAGAAGAGGAGCTACTACTATGGCATGGAGAAGTGATCCAAAAAGTTTTTCATGCTCTTCTACATCCAATCAAGCATCCAACATGATCCCATAGCCATCAAGGTGAAGAGGAATAAGTTTACTAGTTTTGTTCAAAAATTGGATTTGTTGTGTTATAGGTTAGATTCAATTTTGATGATGTAAATTGTACCCTTTTGATGTGATATCAAGGTTATATTACATTGGAAGCTATTGGGAGAACAAAAATTAAGAAAACTAACGTGTGGAACCTTGGTCAAACTTGGTCAAAGGGGATGTCTATTGCCTAAAGTGTTTTATTTTGCCATTGAATGATTTAAGATTAATGAATGACATTAGGAAGTTAGTTTAATGATGAAAGAATGAAAAAAAAAACATGGAAGTGACTAGATGAATTTTCAGCCACGACTAGGGTTTTTAATGTATTATGATCCAAAATTCTACTTTGAAGTTTTATGATGGTCATAACATGATTTTGATGCTAGTCAAGTAAAGAAATGAAAAAGAACTGATTTTAGTTGAAATTCAGCCAACGGTCCATGGTTAGGTAAAAATTTGTTAATGAAATTTTATGGCCTAAATGTGTGTATTAAAATGTCATGGAAGTGAATTTAAACGAGTTTTAAGTGTTAGAAGTCAAATGGAATTGAATTAGAAAAGTGTAATGTAAAATATGTTAAGTTTAGCCTTAAAAACATTTTTGGAGTAAAAGTATGGTTATCATGTAATGACCATGTGAATGTGATTAATGATGGTCATTAAGTGTATTTGTGGTATTGGAATTATTAAATGAAGTGTTATGTTATTATTTAAAGAAAAAATTAGTATATGGAGTGTACGGAGAAAGTAATAAAGTTGACATGGTTTATGGTGTATTTGATTGGAAAATGTATTAAGAGTTGAATGTATCCGTATTAGGTTTTTGGATCAGAAAATGAAACCAACTGAAGGATTTTGAAGTAGTGAAAAGGAAATTAGCAAGTTGTGAGTGTATGTTAATTGTTTTATACAAATAGATTCTTTCAAAAGAATTGATAACATGTAATTTTAAATTGTACAATTATGAGTTTTATGTGAATGATACATTATAAATGAATATTGGTAGTATAAGTTTATCTTTTAGGAATATATGAATTGTTCTTTCAAACGATTTGAAGTTACATCGATATTATGTTATTGGTTGGTAGAAAGGAAATGATTTTTAGCCTATGGTACACTGTTAGGTTTTATATGTGTTATTATATTGGTGTATAGCCATTAACTTAGTGCGGGTAAGCGATGTAGAACCAGCTTTATAACCAGTCCTTAACCAGTTGCGGTTAAGGGAGATAGAACCAACTCCATAACTACTGCTCTATAGTGGTTAACCTGTTGCGGGTAAGTGATGTAGAGTTAGCTCCATAACTAATGGTTAATCAGTCGCAGGTAAGCGATACAAAACCAACTCGATGACTTTATGTTTAAGGGTACCATATGGAAAAGAAGTTAGTGATGGGCTATGTCGTGTAAGAAAGTTTACGAGAATAACAATGCTGCGATTATTTATTTTTAAAAGTAATTTGAAAGGCACCGTATAGTAAGAATTCTAGTGGTTGACTTATTTTCAGTATAAAAGTTTTCAGCAAACTTATTTTCACCACTGATTATTTTTTTAAAAAAAGAAAAATGGAAAATGAAAACTTGATATTATGAGTTTAATGTCGAAAAGCATTTTGAAATAGTATTTTAGAAAAATTGAAATTGTGTTTTACAAAATGTTATGTTATTACCAGTTTTGATGATGCACAAATGAATGTTTATGGCGATTATTTTACCATGAGCTTTCTTATTATATGGGGTTATCTCAATTATGACGTTATGAAAAGTTTAATTTTCATTAAAATGAATAACGCTCATTGAACTCGTTTAGCTCACCCATATTTTTTATATTTTTTAAATAAATCACCCAGGTATACGTGCAGGTACTACAGTAGCTAGGATCCCATTGCAGAATTACTAGTATCGTCGGTTGCTATTGTATTTGTGTCATTTTGCTATGTACATTTGTGTAAAGAATGGATGTATATAAATACTTTTAAATGAAATGCATGAATATGTTTTATTTTTTAAAGTTTATGGTAGTGATTGTTGAGAATTATTTGTTTGTGGTTGTTTGTGAGTGGAATTGAAGTCCAAAATTTGTAGTTGAGAAATTGTTGTAAATATAGAAGTGTTTTGAAATTTTATAACGTTCTTTAAAATTTTGGAATTGTCAAAATGTAGCGATTGTACTGCCGAAATTTTTAATAAAATAATTTTAAAAAATAAGTTTCTTACTATTTTCCGTGCTTTTAACTTTTAAAGTATGAAAGTTTTTTAACAGTTGAACGATTTTGCTTTGAAGGAACCCTTCAATTGAGTTAGATATGATTGGAGAGTTATAGTAGGATCGCTAAGAGGGTTCTGCTCGGGTTCCGAAAGGGAAAATCCGGGATGGGTCCTTTTCATCACGATCTTTAGGGCCTTACTCTTGCTCCTCCCCCGTTTTCTATCACAAAAGCCTATACGTTGTTAACTCCAATCTCTTTTCTTGTGATTTCTTCGTTAAGTATACTCTTTTTGATTATATCCAAGGAGAGCACACCTTCAAGAGCTCATTTGCTAATTGTCACTACCAACATTTTCTCGCTATCCAATAATGAACTTAATAAGAACAAAGCTTGAAGCTCATCATCAAGAATGTTGTTCATTGTTGTAAGCTTGTTGATTATGTCCTAGAAATTGCCTAGATGCTCTGAAACTAATTTCTCAATCTTCAACTTGAAATTTACAAGCCTCTTAATTAGAGAGGCCTTGTCATGAGCAGTCTTCCTTTCATACAGACCATCTAGCTTTTCTCATAACTCAAAATGGCATGTTTCTTAAGACACATGGTTGAATATGTTGATATCAATCCATTGTTTGATAGTGCCCAGAGTTTTTTGCTTCATCTTTTCCCAATCTTTATCTAACATCTTTTTATGTTATGAAGGAACATCATCCTTCGCACCTATGTCCACATCAATAGGATCAAAGAGATCCTTACAATACAGAAGGTTCTCCATCATGAGCCTCCATATTGAGTTATTTGATGATGCTAACTTGACATAGAGCTATTTCTGCCTTCCATTACGATGACTTTGATACTACTTGTTAGAAGACAAATACACAACTTCTTAAAAGATTAACCAAATATTAATGACAAGAAAGAATTCTCCTTGTCACAGTAGCAGAAAAAAGAGAAGAAACTAAACGATGAAACAAACATCAAGATTTGACGTGAAAAATCTTTTAGTGTAGAGGGAAAAATCACGAGACAAACTGACAAATAAATATAGTAAATTTAATAAGGATTTACAGAAAAAGTTGATCTCTCACCCCACAATAACAAGTTGTCAAAATTTCAAGATTGAAACTTAAGTTGATATCACAATTAACAATCACTCAAACCAATCCCCAAAACATTCAAACCATGATCACAATGCAACCTTCTTTACCCTCTCTTTGTTTTTCCTCACTTTTGGACATTGTGACTACACTCTCTATCTCTATTCTCCTATAGCAAAACTCCTCAAAAAGGCTATTTATACCCACCTATTGGCTTTAAAATTTAAAATCCTAATTTAATTGGACCAACTAGATCACATCTATCCTTATCAAATTACATCACACTAACTAATTGGATGACACTCACATACAAACAGGACTCTATCATATAGGATTTATCTACATCCCAATCAGAAAAATAAGAGATTACATTTAACTAGAAATGATACATCTACATCTATGAAAAACTTTACATAATCCTTCCACATCTTTTAGAGCTAATGTATATCTATTGCGATCTTATCCGTCACATCATTCAAGATCTCTATCTATTGATGTTGAATGATTTAAGCCTAAAGCCTTTTATAGTACACTTATACAGTTTCCACATATGGTCGTGTATCTTTATATCTTTGCAGAGACTTATATGATTGATCTATACGGTCGTATAAGTTAAGACATGAATTTTAAAACTATCTAAAATTACTAAAAGCTTCAAAATAGAGCTAGACATTTAGCAATTTAATTACTCACAACCAATTAAGAATATGGTAATAAGTTTGCAAGAACAAATTCGAATGCTGGCATAATTAATACCGGAAAGGGACACCTAGCCCTCTTAAGAGCATCATACTGTAGATCAATAGATTATTTGATTCTGCCAGAAAAAGGACCGTGCACGTCCTACTTGCCGCTCAAATATGTCTCAAGGAAATTAGGGGACCTGACACCTGAGTTGCCATAACCCTTTCACTGCAAACATTCTACACGAGCCTCCACGTCAAAATTTAAACTTCGTATAGAAGTATTAATGACCTGACAACCCAACAGATCACGTAATCTGTTATCATGAGATCACTGACTTGCAGAGAGACTCGGATACTATTAAGTGTGAAACATTTTCATCCACATTAATAAGATTAGAGAGAGAATGGTCCTAGACCATTCTTGAAGGATCAGTGGCACCTTTATAATGGCGTTTAAGGGCCACCATTCCTCAAGGGTCAGTTTCCAATTTTTGCGAGATTTGAAGAAAGGACTAGGTTTAACAAGGATAATTACGATAATTCATAACGTTAAAGCCTGAAGGTTAAGGAAGCAAGAAAGAGATGAGATAGCATGCATACGAGAAATGATATCCGAATTTATTATTCCTTTAAAGTGTTAAGGTGGTCCACCATAATTAAAGCACGCAGTTACACCCGTGATAGTTTTTTTGGAAATGATATAAACATTGTAGAGGGAAAGGAACTCAAGGCGCATGTGAGTTGGTAAGGGACTCTCCTGGCTTAAGTGAGGTCGTGGGTTCGAACCTCCCTAATGTATGCAGCCGTTTAAAACTTGGGGCCAGAGCTTTGCCTCCCGCAAGGAACCTACCCGGCTTGAGCGGGGATTAGTCTGGGTGTGGCTGGCTTAAAAGGGCCTTCTCATAGTTAGGACCCGCCTGGAACACCCCGTGGGAAACAAAAAAAAAAAGAGAAAAAGGCCTCCATCCCTCTCAAGATAAGGACGTGACCAAAACCAAGTCACCATGATATCCGAATTTCACGTGGTGAAATGTCTTGAGGCCTTTAACGCCATCATAGGGAGACCATCATCATGCCTCATTAGGGTTATTTATATCATCTTTCAATGGAGTTCCTGACAGATTTTGGAACTAGAAAGGTAAGAGGGGACCTCAATATGGCTTGATAGTTTTACATGACCTCATTGAAAGTTGTTAAAAGTTGTCACTGTCGTGAGCTTATACGAGATAGACACTAAGAACCTAGAAAATGAATTGAGGGCAGAACCAAAAGAGGAGATTATAGAGATAATTGGAATGTTTCCCATGCTTGTGGGTATTCAAGATTGCGAAATGTATGAACATCATAAAAAGGAAGGCATGAAGGCACTCTTGATAAAGTACAAGGACATATTTAGCTTGTCAAACAAGAAGAGGAACGTCACTTTAGAAAGACAATAGGCCAAAGATGCGAAACTACAAAAATTATTACTAGCTCGATTCATCCGAGGTAAAATGTTCTAATTGGCTGGCCAATGTTATGTTGTTAAATAAAGCAAGTTGGAAGTGGAAGATGTTTCAAGGACAGCTACCTGTTTTCCACAATTGATGAATTAGTGGATACAACTTTAGTATATGAACACTTTGTATATAATTAGACCTACATGGGGAACAACAATTAGGCAGCGACCTCTTTCATTACTAATTAACAAAGGGAACATATTGTTACAGGATTCAATTATTTGGGTTTAAAAATAGATGAATATATACCAATAACTGCGTAAATGCTAGAGCCATAGTTAGGAAGGCATATATAGATGACTTTGTTAAGCTTAACGTGGATGGTAGCTCTTTGAAAAATTCCGGCAATGCAAGTTTTGGTAGCTTATTGAGGGATGAGTTTGGGTGTTGGATTGTTAGTTTTCCCGGCTATATTGGTTAGCAACTAATATGTTGGCTGAGCTTCAAGCCATATTTCATGGAATCTCTCTAGCATGGGATTGTGAATTTAGGAGGGTTCTTGTGGAATCAGACTCTCTTGAAGGTATTAATCTAATCTCTGGCAATTGTTCACCCTCCCATCCTTATTTAGTTATCATTGAGGACATCAGATGTCTTTTGCGGCAAGATTGGATTTGCTGTATTAGTCATACTTTTAGAGAGAGGAATCAGTGTGCTGACTTCTTGGCCAAATAGGGCTCTTCTTCTTTGCATCGGTGGTTTGTGTGGGAGAGTCCTGTGTCAGGGATTCACCAGTTTTTGCATAATGATGCTTGTTCTGTTTCTTTTCTGAGGCCTTAGGCTTTTTGTTATTTTTCTGTTTCCATTTCACCAAAAAAAGATGAGGGAAAGTGATGATCATATTTTAGCTTCAATGTTCTAATAAACTAAAAAGTTATGATATAAGGCTTATCAATACTTAATCTTTTTCAATCTTTTTTTACTTTTTTATTTTTATGTAATTTCGTCCCATCATATTTAATTTAAATGCACTCATATGCGAATACATTCAGTTAACTTCAACATTTCCTAGTTGCATTTTTTATGCTTAATTTGCATCAATTTTCATTATTTTGAGCTTAATTTCATTTTTATCATGTCTTTTTTATTCATTTAATTCGAATTAAATTTAAAATATGAATCTTTTCCATAATAAAGTTTAAATAATTTCTAATAATGGCTCATTTTTCTTTTAAATAGTTTTTTTTATATATGTACTTTATTGTGACATATGTGAGAGTAACCTTTATATTTATGAATGTCAAGCATCAAATTACACGTGGGAGCAACCTAGTATGCACAACCAACCTCAGATTGCACCCTATGAGAATACTTATGGTTTCGGCTGAAGCAACCATTATGCTGATGGATGGAACGATTATGGTCCAACTGAATATTCACGACAACAACAACCACAAGAAGGTATTACAGATAAAATAAAAGAATACCTTGCCAAAAGTGAAGATAACTTACGTGAATTCGATGAGATATTTTCTTCACTAGAATATATTGAGCATAACATAACATATTATTTGAGCTTATTAACAAGAAGAAATGAAGGTAGATTTCATGAATGAAGTTGCATATCAAGAAAGAGGGGAAGTAACTGCTACTATATAGCGGAAGATGAGCAGATGACATAGGTAGTAAAGGAAAAGGAAGAAGATGAAGCCTCTATCGAAGAAAAGGAAGCCTCTATCAAAAAAGAGGAAGTAGAGAAGTGGTAAGAGATGATTGAAGAAAGAGAAGAATAGGAAGTCTTTGTCTAGGAAGATGAAGAAGGAGAGTGGACAAAGGTGAATGCGGAGAACAAGAGGAGGAGTTAAATAAAGGAACTACTGATGAATCATTGGTAGTTACATTCAGTATGGATTGCTCCCATTTCCCACAAGAGAAACTATTTGAGTCAACCGAAGATTCAAGGAGTTTTGTTATCCCTTGTTTTATTATAGTTTTTCATTGAAAAGGGCATTAATGTAGTTAATTGGATTTATTAATTTTTATAAATTATGTCCTTATTATTATTATCTTACAACATGTGATCTATTTACAGGTTACGAAACTACCATATGGATAAATGGGTAAAAGTAAGCTACTAATTATAGACCTTAGTTGATGGTAAGCATAATAGGTACATTGAGCTAACAACGTTAAACAAATGCTATTTCGGAGGTAACCTAAGATTTAGGACATGTTTTGTTTTAAATTCTATTTCATTTTTTATTTTTTGTTAACACAGGGCTTTAATTTTTTTAATTTTTTATTATTTCATATTTATCTCCTTTATTGTCATTTTATTTTCTTTTATCTTTTTTATCCCTTTCTATTTATATTATGCAAAGATGTTTATATCTAGTATTGGATGGACAGTCCCAAATTTGTCAAAATCAGAAAATCTTATTACTTAGTAAAGTACCAAAATTCCTCCACTTCTTAATTTTTATGTTAAGATGCTTATATTGTGTATATCGGGGACAATTTACAATTTTAAATGTAGGGGAGGGTTGATAATTTTTTTAAGTTTATTATAATCTTTGATATTTATTTTAATAATTGATATCTTAAATTAGTTGAAATCTGTCTATAAATATTTTATTTCATGATTGATTATTGATTTGAATTAGTATACAAAAAGATGATAGTTACAATACACTTACTTGTATAAGTCATATCTTTAGTAGTCATTAAGATAGTCAATTTGAATAAAAATTACATATTATTTACACAAATATAACCATTTTTTGGGTGAGCTTTTCAGCCTAAAGGCAAAATACATAAAAATTTTAAGCTCTTTTATTCTTTCATGTGTGTTATCAAGCATAGTTGAATAATTCTAGAACTTATTTTATTATACATATTGAGACTACATTTTGTTAAATTAGAAGCATTAAAGTGATAAAGACACTTAGATTCAACAATTGTTTAAGCCTATTTCTTTGAAAATTACCCTACTACATTTTACCCTAAGGAGTAACCAATTTTGAGCTTTAGCCTTTTTCATCGATTATAATCACATTATTAACCTTTACCCTATTTTTCTTGAAGACTTTTTATTAATTTGAACCATAAAGGTTATTTATATTACTTGATTGTTTGAAACTTGAAAATTTGAAAGGTCCAATATTTTTTCAATTCTAGTACATGATGAATGCTCGAAATTATTTAAAAAAATATGTTGCGAGCATATAAAAAAATGTATAGTACTAATGGATTTATAATGCAAGGTCATATATATAGTGAAGTAACAAGTTTCTTGTAATGTTTCTTTTGTAAATTTCCTTCATATTTATCACACTATGATTATCCTAATCATACCTTACCTAAGCCCCATTAAACCCTTATAAAGACCTTTTGATTTTCGTTTCTAGTTTACATACAAGTGGTGGAGATATAATGATATTGCAAGCTTATGGTTACGAGTTCTACTCTGTATTGATTTGAGAGATCTTATACTTTTCACCCTAAATACTTGAGTACATTGGGTGAAACCTTAGTGAGGTCTAAGTATTTGTGCTTTTGATTTCAAAAAGATTATTGATTTGATTAAATGATATTGCAAGCTTATGGTTACGAGTTCTACTCTGTATTGATTTGAGAGATCTTGTACTTTTCACTCTAAATATTTGAGTACATTGGGTGAAACCTTGGTGAGGTCTAAGTATTTGTGCTTTTGATTTCAAAAAGATTATTGATTTGATTACTAGTGATATTGACTTGTGAAGTTAGTTTTAGGATAACTTGACTCTGATTGTATGTTAATTGGGTCA
Organism: Erythroxylum mucronatum; assembly: GCA_027563825.1. Classification (NCBI taxonomy): domain Eukaryota; kingdom Viridiplantae; phylum Streptophyta; class Magnoliopsida; order Malpighiales; family Erythroxylaceae; genus Erythroxylum; species Erythroxylum mucronatum. Next base: position 1,144,296 of record JAOSBP010000009.1, read on the forward strand.
GTATAATTTGATGATTTAAAGTATGGATGGACAGGTAGAGATTAACAAATAATAGATGTTTATAAGATTGATAAGTTAGATTATGATTTGCTTGAAGACAAGCAAAAGCTTAAGTGTGGGGATGTTTGATTGATGCCCATTTGACTATAATTATACACCCATATTTAACATGCTTTGCTTGTTATTCAATAGTTTTGTTATGTTTCTGGTACTTAATTCTCGTCAAGTGCATTTGTAGGTCATAATTGTCTTCTCGAACCTAAAAGAGAAAAATTCAGATAAAATCATGGTATAAAACAAAGATTTGAAGTAACTTGGACTTACACAATCGTGTATGTGCTTGTGAAAGTCTCTGTAAACATGTAAAGTCACGATTTTAGGTATTTTTGGGCCTACACAATCACCTACACGACCATGTAAGTGACCATGTATGTCCCATAAACACTAATTTTTACTATAAAATGACATAAGCAGAGGCAAAACAAGGAGAGCTGAGTTATTAAACAGTTTTGAGACATGAGACACCTAGAGTTTGATTAAGGGATGAGAAAAACATGAAGAATATGTCAGAAGATTCGTTAGATAACAATATCAAAGCCAGGTTTGCAAGAAGATCCAATAAAAAAAAGGAGATTTAGAATTAAGAGGTCTTTGTTTTCTATTAGTTTTTCTGCAGATTTATCTTTGTTTTTTGATTTCTATGAGTAACTAAGCATGTTTAGTGCCTCGTTGTGATGAACCCTAAGTGGAAATAACAATATTTTTTGATCTTTTATTCATTGTAATTATATTGATTGATTTATTGTGATTCAATTATATGTTTTATTGTTGTTCTAATATATCCGAAATATTAGTGCATGATTTGATTTCATAATAGATCTACCATAATTGGAAGGGGTTGCAAGCAAACGTAGTGATTGGCTGACATAAATCCCTTAGATTAAAGTCAAATCTAAATATTTAATGTATTTAGATTAAATATTTAGATTTAATTTAAATAATTAAATATTCAAAAATCGATTATATAATCCTAGGAGTTTTAACTAGAAACAGTTATTTTAATCAACTAGATTAGTTATTAATAGTCTTGATAAAGGTATTAACATAAGATAGAAAATTTTACGGTCCAATAATCAATAATATAATTGCATGATAGAGAGTTAATATTTAATGATTCTTAGGATAATCCATGACCTAACCATTATTATTTAATATTGATTTTTCTATATACTTTCCTCTGTCTTGAGTTTAGAATTATTTTAATTTTTAGTTTGTTTAATTAGTTTAATTTATAATTAAATTCCAAAAACTAATCCTTAGGTTAGATAATAGAGAAAGAGTAACTACTAGTAATTACAATCTTCGTAGGACTGACTCCTACTTTCTTGTGATAACTACAGCTATACCGCCATTTGCATTAACTTTAAATATTAACCTAATCACAGCCAATTAGTTGCCTTGTAAGCAACTAAATTGAATATATCATAGAAGCTTATAAGAAAATGCTTAGATGACAAAAAATTCTTACTTAAATTAGACCAAGGCCAAGAAAAATATATGTTGCATTGCAACAATTAGAGTACTGTTCACTTAACCAAAAATTCAATCTTTCACTCTAGATCATAACATATCCATCTTCACTATCATTGAATGCAAGAAGTATCAGAAGAAAAGCATATATAGCTTGATAAAGTTTATAAAGATAACAATCAGTTCAATATGATGACCAAAATAACTTTGACAAAGATGTTCGAAGATTACTGTTAATCAATGTTTTGAAACCCGAACCGGTTATCGAACTGAAAGTCTTACTGGTCACCGGTTTGACCGGTTCAACCACCGGCCGGTTCAACCACCGGTCGAACCGGTGTGACGTCATAATTATGCAATAATTATATTTATGTATAATATTAATAATAATTAAAAAATACAAAATATACCAAAAAAATGATTGAACCAATGGTCGGACCAGACCGGTTCGACCGGTCAATTGACCGATTTTGCCCGGTTCTCACTGGTTCAATTGAGAACTGGTTTTTAAAGGTGAACCGAACCAGATAGCCGACCGGTCACCAATCGGACCGGCCCGATTTTTAAAACCATGCTATTAATGATTTAGTATGATAGTTCCCTCCTATTAAATTAGAAAAGAGGAGAGTTGTTGGATTCCTCCGTAATTATGCTAACAAATATTATATGCTAACAACGAGGAAAAAGAAAATACAGCTTTTAAAAGTATGAACCTCATAAAATAAACAAGGAAACCAAAATTCTCAACAATTATATTACACCTAAAGGGTCTTTCTATGGCGAAGTGAAAATATTTCCATATTACCCTATCATTCTTCCACTGTCACAATTTCAATTATCCCCACAAAATTTAAAATTAATCAGGGAGTTGCATATCACCAAGAATTGCCTCACAATCCCTTGCCTTCAGGCAATGCAAATAAACCACTAGAACAACAACTCTGTCCGCATAGACAGTTGTTAGTCTAACCAAGATGATAACTGGAGAAGCTCAATAAGCAACCATAATCCTCCGGGGACGCATTTCACAGGGCTAAAACTTGAGACTTGTGATCAATGCCGTTGAATATCAAAGTCCCAGACATGGGAACAAATTGCCGCGTTATGAGCTGTAATGAGGTCATAAGAAACAAAACCACAAATGAAAGAGTTATGTTGAAAAGCTAATTATAAAGGTCATTAGAAATGTGTTAACTATCTATACTCAGGAATTAAGGAGACCTTGATCACTTCTTGTGATGCAATTCCTCCAATGAAGGCAGCAACAGCATGAAGCTCTGAAGCACCAAATCGGCACATTTCGCTTATAAGGTCCTCAGTCAAGTTTGAACCATTGCAACCCCAGTCATTAAGCAAACTCACTGCTGTAGTTTTCAGTCGAGATATATCATCATCCATTTCCCTGTTGAGAAAAAAAGGGTTGGCATGCAAGTCTCAAGTTTCTAGGCACGTTATATTGGTTTTGAAAGCAGAGGGCAGCTAGCAAGGTTTCATCCGTTACCCATCAAATTGCCCGGGAAAGCTATTACAATTAGCAGCAAAACGGTCAACTGCTCGAAGCAGGACGTAAAACCCCATGGCAACACTGCAAAATATAGACATAAAGTCACAGATTGCTTGCATCAAAAATTACTTTTCCCACCCGGTATTTAACCCTTAACAGTTAATCTATGCTTTTATTACTAGAGGTAATGTAAATAGATCTCAACTAGAAGAATAAATACCATTCATCACAAAATGATGTCTCTTGCCTGCTCTTTTCCAATATTTTGTTTCGGGAAGAAGCAATAAGATTGAAAAACATGGATAAATGTACATCATCTTGTTGGTCTTAAAGCATAAACAAGTAACCAAGCCTTACCTGTACTCCTCATTGGTTATATACTTTTGCAGATCTGGTATGGAAGGGTTGTTAAACTCATCCTCTATAAGGCGATATCTGCAAACCTGCAAACCAATAAACCAGGGAAACTTTAGATTTCTTACCTAAGTGTTAACCATAAGCCTAAATAATTAGCTGCCACTTCACTCATCTTAACATTCTTCTGAAGCAATTTTCAGTTTCCAAGAATGCACATTTTGACATGTGATAGGCTTGATCTAAAGATGCAAACTTTGTGAGTAATCCAATGCAAGGTATTACACAACTCAATAACAACAATTCATGTCAGATTGTGTTCTAAACCAAAAACAAATACAAAATTTTAGTAGCAATGCTCATTAGAAGATAAGAAAATACAAAGTTTTAGCCAGCTCAATCATCATAAATCATGCTAGATTCTATGTTATAACCCTCCAAAAGAAAGTTTTCCAACAGAGAAATTCTTAAAACAGAGCACATACTTCAAAAAAGTATGTTTACAGTTGCCAAGATGATTTTGTCACACAATCATTTTTGTTATCAATATTTAACATGGAAATGCAATTATTACATTTGCAAAAACTTTAAAAGCTTACCTTTAGTTTTCTTGAATTTTTACAGAAGCTTTTTATCATTGTCTTTGAGATGCTATGTGGATCTCTACCAATTTTCTTTAGAATTTCTCTTACTCGACGCTCAACAATAAGAAAATCAGCCTCAGCTTTTGCTTGGTATATCTTCTGCAAATTTACATACAGCCTACAGGAGAGTTGAAAAAGCACTAAAATATGGAACTCTAACAACAGTGGACAGAAAGATGCGTAACTCACTCAGTAGAGGATGTCATATCTGGTATTGAACCCTCAAGCGGTGCCTCACCGCAACCTTCATTCAAAATGAAATCCTACAAATTTAAAGAATGATTTGAGAAAAGAAAACCAATTCAAGAAAAAGTGCCATAAAAAGAAAAGCATGAAAAAGGAGCACTCATCTATAATTCTGTTCAATCCTAACTCCCCCTAGCTCTCCTTCAACACATTGACATCACACTATCACAAACATATGACTGCATGATGAGAAATCAGCAAGTCTCAAAAGAACCCAGCATATCTCATTAGTTACCTACACAAATTTTCCAAAGTGGAGATCTGAAGAACTTTTACACATGCCTGCCTATATACGTGCAGGTAAGCACCTAATAATATGGCATATAATACGGATTCTCACTTAAGAATTGCTAAGCTAAGGAATTCTCACTTAAGAATTGCTGAGCTAAGGAACACAATTATTTCTGATCCATATTCATTAACAATGCAGTATTCATACTCAGAAATACGTTCTTTATTAATCCATTCTGGAAATAATTCTAAAAGCATTGCCTCAGCAGAGCCTGTGAGGCGTCAACAATTACCAACCTAATCTAAACGACATTAGCTGTGGCTATCTAGGATTGAAGGAAAGCAAATTTACCTTTAAAGCAGCTACCATCACCCAAAAGTCAGATGAATTAGAACCAACTTCACTGCAGTTGTCATTTATTATTTTCTGCAGATCTGAACCTAAAATGCCCAAAAAGGGAGAGAAGAGTTACAGAATTGGCCACCATTAACTTGGAACTAAATGCTATTATAATAATTAACAATGACAGTAAAAGCTAACGTTCACCAAAATCCACGTTAGAAAATGCATGATTAGCCAATTCAATTATCTGTCAATACGTTGTATACGTTTTTCAATGAGGGTTAATTAGGACACGGAATGTACAATGTTATAAGGCTATCAGCAATATAAAACAAGGTAAATCCACCACACCATGCAATCAGGCAGAACAGATTAAGAATATGCTACCAGGTGCAGCTCATGCATCTGGAACAACCAAAGAAGGTAGTATGCAATTTCCTTTGCCCTTCCAATACATTCAAAACTACAGGTACCAATGTGTCATCCTTTCACTCTTTCTAAACTTACAAGCCCTGTAAAATAATCATCAGAAAGCTACACGTAGATTCCAATAAATTGCACTTACTAATTCCTAGAGGAGCAAAAACTTTGAAGGAAGCCTCAATAGCTTCTTTATAATTGTCTTCATCTATTGCTATCATCCTGGCTTTAATAAGTTCCTAACATCCAACACAAAAGTCTCCATCTTTAGGGCAGTAGCAAAATTTAAAAAGGAAAAAGTAACAGGAAGCTTGAAACACAAGCACAAACCTTGAATTCTTTCTTCTCATCCCTGGATGATGGAAGACTACCCGCATGAGCTTTGGTCCATTCTTCAGCCATCTTGACAAGAATGATAACATATGGTGTGTGCTTGTGGGCAACAGGTTCTGTCACATTTAGATCAATTGTATCTGCAAACCTATTGACAATAGTATTCGAATAAGAAATACAAACTGGGAAAAAAGAACAGACCAGAAACACCGAGATGTATGAAACAGATGATGATGTCTGGGTGGTAGGCAAATAAAAGGTTGAGAAGAGTGAAGAGTGATGATAAGTTTCTTTAATTTGTGTCTCGGTAAGATGTGTGACACTCAATTTAACCACAAAGAAAAGGTTTGTAACACTCTATTTAACCACAAAGAAAAGGTTTGTAACACTCTATTTACCTCTTGAGCTCAGTCCACGGGTTATTTAGCCGAAGATCATCCAAGAAATGATCAGGCTTTGACTCGATTACTGTATGTTCCTGTTAAAAACAAGTCCACACAGCACTTAGAAGATGACTCAGAATACAGATTCTATAGGATAAATAAAGAAATTGTGTAGCATGATCAAAACCGAGTAAACAATTGCAAAAAGAAGATAAATGTTGTCATTTCACCAATATTCCAAACTCCAAATGTATCGGAGCAACAAGGACTCAGTTTTGATAGATTTTGCGAATGCCAAGACTTAGACATTTACCTTCACACTGATCCTAACAAGCCCAGTAAGGCCATAAGAGCGTGCAAATATCAACATCACACCAGCCTCTCGACAGATTCTGTCAAGTTTTATCATGGGATATTCAACCAGCTGCAAGTGACATAAGCAAATTTCCATCAAAATCACTTACAGAATCCACATTTCTAAGGAAAAATTTCTGTAGATATCAGGGTACTCGATCATAAAAATGAAGCAATTGAATGTCTGAAGCATAGCCATCAAGAATAGGACTACAGACTACCCAAGAACTATTCTAAATAAGTACAAGATTAGGACCCTGATATCTTCTTAATTATTAGAGCACTAAAAGCTACAGCTGGTAATAATCTCAGGATGAGTGAAAGATATAAATGCATACATGTATAACCATGGGACACAGATACCAAAGATACAAGTGGAGCAAATTAAACGTGATAGAACAGTCTCGGATGCTACATTCCATTAAAGAAAAATAAACTTCTTCAAACGGAAGCCTAAATCTGTGTAGAAAGAGCTAAAATCCTCCTACTGATATCGAAGTGTCTTACCTGAGTGGCTACTACCAACGTGAACTGAGTAAAGAATGCGGGATTTGTCTCAATCAGTGCCTCAGGATTCTCTTCTATAAATTTAGCTTTAACAGCATCATTTAGCTCTTGAAGAAAAGCGCACACACATTTTGCCTTTGATTGCCCGATGCTAGATTCATCAACTATAAAGATCACAAAGCAAAACGGGAAATTGGAACCATAAACAGATGCACTATTAAACATGACTCAGAACAAGAATGTACCCATAAAGTTATTTCCTAGGTCACCCACTTCAACTCTGGACCCATCTATCACTGTGATTGATCCAACCCCACCGAGGACAAGATTTTTTAAGGTTTCAGAACCTGTTGGACCACAATTAAGCAAGCAAATGCTGGCTTTCTCTAGTGCAGTTTGTCCTTGCTCGCCCCATATCCTGCAGGGAGAAGAGACCAATAAAGGGAAAAGGAACTCAAACCTTAAAATTTTTTCCATCAAACAAACAAATAAATCTTCAGGAACCTGAGCTGGCGATCGTATTTAGTTTTGGGTTCAGCAGCCATAGTTGAGAGTTTGGAACTATGTATCTGAAACGCAAAAATACACATCAATTGCTGCAGAAAGATGAATAATAAGCGTTATAACAAAATATTATCTTTGCTTGAGCTAATAATCAGACCTGACCTATCCTAACCTTTCCGATTTAGTTACTACCATCCCAACTCCTCACCTCTTGCTTTCTACTAACGCTGTCTCTGTGTCCTCCGTCCTCTGCTTTAGCCCTTGGCTCTCTCTTTTTATGGAATTTACTTATATTTATTAGGGATATCAATGAGCTAAGCCAAGCTGGGCTTGCCGGACTCACGACCAATGTTCTGAATACCGTACCGAATTTGATACCAAATTGAGCTCTGGAACGGAATTGTACCGGTATCGGGTATCGTTTCAGAATATTTTTTAAATTTATAAAATAGCCCCTAAATTTTTTTAAAATTGCAAAATAGTCCATATTAATATATTATACAGCTATATTGTATACTTTACTAGTTTACTGTTTATATCAATTATGCTTTCAAAAATCTTAATAATAAATAATAATGACAATTAATTTGAAATAACAATAAATTTTTATTCCAATTCCAATTCCATTCAATCAATTTTTATTTTCATTCTAATTCAAAAATTCAATTCCAATTTCAAAATGCAAAATGCCAAAATCCAATTTCAATTCTAAATTTAATTTTCAATCCAATTCTAATTCTACAATCCAATTCTAATTCT
>JAOSBP010000009.1:1160596-1175951 GCA_027563825.1 Erythroxylum mucronatum
TAAATTAATTCTGGGCTTATTGGAGCTTGAATTATCTAAGTCCAATAAGATTCCCCACTTGGCTTTAAGGAAGGTTATCAAGCAAAGTAAGAAATATAAATGGAGGTTTTAAAGTCCATAATTGAATGTTGGGCTTGCACAATTTAATAATTAATTAGAAGCCTAAATGAACATTTAGAAATGGGGTAGACTTTGGTTTAATTTAATTAATTAGATTAATTATATTAAAACAAAAATTTTTAAGAAAGGAGAAGGAGTTTCGGTTTTATTTGGCTGAATGTGCAGCTGCACATTTAGCATTGATTTCCTATATTAAAGATGGTTTTAACATGCTTTATCATCATTAAATGGAGTAATAATGTTATCATTAAATGGTTTAATGGTTATCTTTTAATGATAGCATGTAACCTATTAGCATTTATTGTATTAAAAAAGAAAGAGGTACATTTGATGAACCATCTTCCTTCTTTCATATTCAAAAACCAAAATTGATATGTCTCATTTAGGTTAATAGTCTTTTCATATAGCGATCTTAAAGACAAATGAAAAGAGTCTCATTTATTGGCTTCTTTATGATTGATTAAAGAAACAAGTGATGCATTTGATGCAAAGATCTTCTTTCCTTTGAGGTTAACTGACATTGAGTGGGTGTAAGAAACGGTTCTTGCATGTTTATCACTCTGTCTCCTTTCTTGCATGAGTGTACCGAAATTTGCATGAGAAATGTCTCATTTTTAGCTCTTTTCTTTTAAGAAAAATCTCCTCCAAAGTGTTTCTTCTCTTGTCCCACCAAAGGATCTTGTCAACCAAATTGTCCAAGAAGAAAAAGTGGTAGATCAGATTGGTTGAGGATACAATATCGAGAAGAAGAAACAATAAAAAGAAGAGGATACATCATCTTGGAGAGGATACATTGCCAAAGGATAGGATAGCACAACGAGGAGTTAAAGTTGTAGCGAAGGAGTCGGTAATATGATCTCCATCTTATTCTTATGTTAAATATTATCCTTATACCGTATCATGGATGGTGGCATGTTGATTTGGTTATCTTGCTTCCACTGTGTTATGATTTCTAAAAAAAGTTTTGAAATCTATCGTTTAATCAAATCTTGCATGTTTTTTTTCTGATCCAACACCCACATCGTTCTTTCAACGGCAAAGTCCCAGAAGAAGTTTGGTTAGTTAACCTTGTTGATTATTCTAATCTCCGTGCTTTTAGGTGTCCTATTAATATGTGTTTAATTGATTATACATTTATTCCATAACACTTAGTGGTTAATGCTATGAAATACTTAAGACATTCACTTTAGTTCATATTTGGTTTTAGGTGCAATTCAAAAGCAAAAAAGCTAGAGTGAGTCGAAAGCGCAATATTTGAGTCGTTTTCCTAAGATTCACACTCATTTGTCTCCATAGAGCAAGAAGAAGAAGGATTAAAAGAAGAGGAGACAAAAGAAAGCATACAAATGAAGAGTGTATGTTGAAGGAAAATGGCTCGCAGCTATACATGAAATTGTCATAGTCATGAGACATCTCTCACGCCCAAGGCACAAGTTCCATGATGAATTATAGCCGTGAGTCAACCATACACGCCCGTGAAATCTTGCCAACTCACCCAAAAACCTAGTTTTCAGTATAAATACATCGTTTTAACTGCAGAAAACGTATGAAAGGTTTGAGGAAACATTTTAGGGGTTTTAGGAGGATGAAGAGGGCGACTGAGTACATCTTTTGGAGACCCATGGAGGGTTGAGTTTTTCGAGCTCTTGGAGCCATACAGTCCGGTAACACATATCATAACGCAGTATGGCTAACTCCCTAATTGGCATGCCAATCTTATCATGTTCCTCCAATTCCTATATATTTTACTAGGGCAAATCTAATTAAGTTCAATTGAAATTTAGTGATAAACACTTATAATAGCCAATTGAAGCTATTCCATATTCAACTAAAGCAAATGTCACTCAATGTCATTTTTTTCTTCCATTATTAGTTTTAATTTAGTTCATACAACATTCAAGACATATTCATCTGACCAATTAGTCAAAAATAGCATGTATATCAAGTTTTCCAATTCAAACATAATGTATGCAAATTGGGGAAAATACAAATTATAAGTCCAAAATCCAAATACTTCATTTACAATCCAATTAAATATTTTTAAAAACAATTTCATAAACCCCCAATTTTATCTCAAAAACCCTAAATTACCTAATACACAATTATTAGGGAAAAATAGAATTGCAAGAACACATACCAAATTTATGTCCAATTCTTCAAATTAAGCTTCCATCAACTTCGATTTCACCAACAATTCCTTATTCCTTCTCTTTTTCTATCTCTCTCTCCTTCAATTCCCCTTCTTTATCTTCATAATATTGCATAAACATTCAATTTCATGCATTTTATTCATCAATGCATGCAACTACACCAAAATCATATACTAAAAATAATCAAAACTCCATTAACTTACCTTATAAATTTTCAGGTTCTATTCATCAAGAACACCCATATACCTTTTCTTCATCTTTTCCATTTTTTATTGATATGGTGAGTTTAGGGACCCCGGGTTGATGATTTAGTGTTTAATAGTTTATTTGGGGGTTAAAAAAAAAGAAAGTTGGCTTGAAAATGAAAGAAAATGAAAGAAAAATGGAGAAGAAAGGAGAAATGGTTGTTCTCGGCACTCCTTGGTGAAGAACAGAGGGTAGGTGGCCAAGAAAATGACATGTGGTCCTTTAATAACACTTTTCATTTTTTATAAAAACAATTAAGTTTAACTTTTAATCCATTTTTTTCTTCTTCTCAATAAAAATACCTATAAGAAAAATATCAACCTCACATAAAGACCTTAATTAATATCATTTATTTCTATTAATATTTTTGGGTTTGTCTTTCACCCTTTCTTAGGTCAAACTTTGATCACTAGTCAACTCTTGGTCAAAGCCTCAAAACAAAATCGTTTTGAGCTCTAATTTGATCCTCCTGCTATTCTTGAACAATGTTATTCGATGAAACATAAAATAACATACAATTTGGGTTCCTGGTGTCACTATTCACCTCAGGATACAATATTCACGGCCCAAAAAGTAATATTCATGAAATCAAGATTTTGGGGCATTACTATATTAACATTAAATCAAGGTAAAATCCTGCAAGAAGAGTTAGAACATCATTAGCAATCCAAAATCCATCATCATGCAGTCTATTTCAATCTTAAACATTGAATGAACAAAAATGAAAATGGAAAGGAGGAAGAACTTGGATCGGATAATCTGGAAGGCAACAGCATCGAGAGACCCACTTACCAGGGAAGTCAGCAACGTCAGAAGACCTGCTTCTTCTCCTCTTCTTCCTCTTCCTCTTCTCTCTTCTTTCTCTTTCCTTTAGGGTTTTCCAAAATTGGCTGAAGTCAAGCTCCCTTTAGGGTTTCATCCTTAAGCCTTTTATAGGCTTTTCCAATTAAGACAACCTTAGGGTCTTTTCTAGGTCCAAAAGGTCTAACAAATCCCTCAAAAACTTAAAACCAAAAGCATTCCCGCATCTGTCCACACGCAGGCCACGATCGTCACCAAGATTTTGGCCTTCTATGCTATGATCGTGGTCTTGGCCACGATCGTGGCACCTCCATCATCCTTCTATATGGTAGCCCTGGGTTTGCTCCCAGGTCTTCTCCGAATCTTCTCTATTTTCTACTTTTTATCCCGAAACACTAGCAAACACATCAAGACACCTCAAAAATATATAATTGAAGCTCAAAAGCATGCTCTAACCCATAAAACAATTAAAACACAAATATCTACTAACTAACACAATTCTAACCTAAATACGCATTAAACAATCAAATTAACAACTAAATACAAACTAAACTACCCATAAAAACACGATGCAATCTACAACTATCAATTATCTTTATGATGAAGCCATCAAAATGACTTTGTATATACTTAACAAAGTCCCAAGCAAGTTAGTGTCGAAGACGCCTTTTGGAATCTAGAAAAGGTGGAAGCTTAGCCTTGCACATATAAGGTACACTTATATAATCCTTATAAAAGTAAATTGCATGCTTGTTTTACTCGTTGCTATTTAGTTGGATATCCTAACCGCACTAAAGGCTACAAATTCTATTATAAAGAAAGAGGGTTTATAATTGTGGAATCACAAATAACTAAGTTTCTGGAATATGATGTCTTTAATAAGGGTGGTCCTTCTCACCCTTCAGATGGTCGCAAGACTAATAGTACAATTATTTCATATCTGCCAATCATACAGTCAGATCTAGTGGATCAAGGTCTTAATACCATGCTCGTGTAAGAACAGGAACCCATACCTATACAAATAGAAGTTCTTGAGGTACAAGAACCAATGCAGTTGCGTAGATCCACTAAAGTGAGACGACCTGCTATTCCAATTGATTACATAATCTATCTAGGTGAACATGACTATGAAATAGGATATGTTGTGGGTCTAATTACTTTTATAGAAGTTATTTCTAGACCCTGTTCATATTTTTTGTAGGATGTAATAAATGACGAGATGCAATCCGCGAAGCATAACAAGGCACAATAGCTAGTTGATTTGCCTCAACATTTCCAATATGTCAATTGTAAATGGCTATTTAAGACCAAAAAAGACTCTCAGGGTAAAGTTAAGTGATTTAGGCTCGGTTGGTTACCAGGGGGTTCACTCAAAAAGAAGGGTCTGACTTTATTGTTACGTTCTCTCTCGTATCCTCTAAAGATGCATTCAGAGTGATCATAGCAATAGTAGCTCATTATGATATGAAGCTACATCAAATGGATGTCAAAACTACTTTCTTGAATGGTGACCTGTATAAAGAGATCAATATAGAGTAATTAGAAGGATTTCAGGATCAAGAAAAGACTAACAAGGTTTCCAAATTAAGAAAATCTATATATGGTTTAAAACAAGCTTATAGACAATGGTACTTTAAGTTTGGTGAGGTTGTGACCTCTTTTGGCTTCGTGGAAAATAAAGTTGAAAGATGCTTATACTACAAGGTTAGAGGGAGCAAAGTTATCTTCCTATTATTATATGTAGATGATATCTTGCTTGCATCAAATGACTTGACCATGTTATATAAGGTTAAGCAACTTTTGGCCAAGCATTTTGACATGAAAGACCTTGATGAAGCATATTTAATCCTAAGTATTTAGATTCACCAAGACAGATCATAACACTCTTTAGGCCTCTCGCAGAATGTATACATTGAGCGAATATTGCAAAGGTTTAATATCGCTGATTCTAAGCCTGTTACAACACCTATCTCTCATGGTGAGAGATTATCTTTGGCACAGTGTCCAACGAATGAAGTGGAGAGAGAGGCTATGAGGAATGTTCCATAATATAGGCATTTGGTAGCCTTATGGATGCCCAGGTGTACATTATACTGGACACTGCATTCGTTGTTGGACTGCTGGGTATATATCTGACTAACCCAGGGATAAACCACTAAATATGGTTAAACGAGTGTCAAGATACTTAAAGGGAATTAAATATTGTATGTTGACATACAGAATGGTCAACAATCTAGACCTTATAGGGTATACAGATTTATATTTTGCTATGTGTTAGGATGATAGAAAGTCTACTTCAAGTTACATTTTTATGTTAACAGATGGTGCAGTATCGTGGAAGAGTGTCAAGTATAAATTGGTAACCTTTTTGACTATGCGTGCAGAGTTATTCGCACGCTATAAAGCTGGTACATAAGTGGTTTGGCTCAGAAACTTGATTTTTGAGTTGTCTGTGATTGATTTAGTAACTAAACCCATTCGGTTATATTATGATAATCTTTCTGTTATGTTATTCAATAACAACAATAAGAATATCACAAGATCTAAGCATTTAGAGGTCAAGTATTTGACCATAAAAGAGATGATACATAAATGTGACATTGAGAAGGAGCATTAGGGAACTGAGTAGATGCTTAATGATCTTTTAACTAAAGAACTTCGCCCACTTGTTTTTGATAGACATATATACAGTATAGGTGTATTGAAGTCCTTAGATACTATTAGCTAAGGATTGATGTATTTTCTCCTTCTATATTTGTTTATTTCTCATGTATTATGACACTATAGTTGTTTATCAATAAAAATGATCATCATTTATCTTCAGTTATACGTGTTATTATACGTTGCCATAATATAGGTGAAATTCTTAAAATTTGTGTCGATCTTAAGCATTGTAAAGTTCATTGGGCATATACACAGATTGACATTGGGCCTAAGTCATTAGGACACTAATATGTACTTAATTGTTGATACATTTAATCCTTGACACTTAATGATTAATGCTTTAAAATGCTTAAGACACTTACTTTAGTTCATATTTAATCTTAGGTACAATTTAGAAGCATAATAGATAAAGTGAGCTGAAAGCATACTCATTGAGCTATCTTCTCGAGATTCAAACTCAATTTACTTCATGGAGCAAGAAGGAGAAGGGTTAGAATGAAGAGAAAGCAAGAAAATACCAAAAGAAATGGAAAGATGCAGTGTCACGGCTATAGGAGGTGTCTCACAGCCATGAAAATTTGTCATTACCGTGAGACTAGTGTCACGCCTATAACAAAATTGTCATGGCCGTGACAACCCATGATATATGCTAACAAGCGTGACAGACCAAGTCAAGCCCGTGAAATTGCCACCTGTTGCTCCTATAAACTAGTTTTTAACCATAAAAGCATTATTTTGTGATGGCGGAAGATATTCTTGGAAACATACGTGATTTTGTTCGATTTTTCACATTTCATAGGCTATTCATGTGTCTTTTTTGGAGATTGGTAGAGAAGATGAAGGGCTAACCTTCTCGACGCTAGTTCAGAGGTGAAATCGACGCCAATGAGCACATTTAGGCATCTCATTGTTGTGTATCATTTTCTTTCTCTCTTTTCGGATTGTTTACATTATATTGTGTTTATTGATTAGGTATTGTGTAAAAACGATTTTGATGCTCCATTGGATTGTTTTTTATGAGAACCTAATGCTAGAACTTTGAATACAATACGTAATAGTCATGTTTGAATTCGTTTTTAGCAACTGATGATATTATATCATTATGGATAACGTAACATAGGATAAATAATCTGAACTTGTATGATTATTGCTTAAATTGTTATGTTTTTCTCACTCATAAGGCAGCTATCTAATTAAACTTAGAGAGCTTATTTTAGGTTATCTGATAATTAGAGTTAATTAACGAGCTCTCCTTGATTAACTACAACCTAAGGAAAAATTGAGATTAATTGAGCTTGTTGTTAATTCACAATCAATATTCTAAAGAGAGGTAAGAAGATGATAAGGCAATGAAGTATGTGAAATTGTAAATAGGCCAAGATTAAACCAAAAAACTAGATTTAAAACCATTCATCAATTTTATCACTTTACTGCTGTTTAATTTGAGTTGCTTTTAAATATTTAATTTTACTTTGTTTTCTAATTTGCATTGAACCAAACGCCCTGTTTTACTTATACGTATAATTTAGAAAAGTATTTGGAATTATTTTTTGTGGGATCGACCTAGACTTGCTATTGAGTTGTAGGTTTAGTTATTTGTGTAGTGTTATGACGCACTATTAATTTTGGCGTCATTGCTGGGGATTAATATCCTTTTCTTTTCTGAATTTATTGTTTTATTTTATTTTTATTTGTGGTTAATTTCTTTTCTTGTTTGGTTAGTTATAGTGCATGACACAATCTTCTCACTCTGCTGAATTGAAATTTGATCCAAAAATTGAAAGAATGATACGCAGATTAAGAAGACAACTTATACAAAGTCCTGAGGATCCATCACCATCTGACAAGAGAGTGATTCTATTTCTAAAATTGATTCTGACATGGCTTAACAAAATAATGCTCACACTCTTAAGTAGTTAGTTGCTCTTGATTTTAATCATTAACCCTTGTGCATTGAGTTTCCTAATATTGATGCTGATTTTAAGTTTAAATCTGGTTTGATTCATCTTTTGCCTACTTTTCGTGGTATGCAAGGTGAAGATCCTCATAAGCACCTTAATGAGTTCCATGTAGTTTGCTCTAGTTTGAAGCAAGCTGGGATAAAACAAGAGCAGATTAAGTTGAGAACATTCTCATTCTCATCAGGGAACACCGCTAAGGATTGGCTTTACTACTTTCCATTTGGATCAATCATTACTTAGAATGAGATGCAGAGACTTTTTCTGGAGAAGTACTCTCCTGCTTCTCGAGCTACAAATATTTGGAAGGAAATATGTGCAATGTGACAACACCATGGGACACATTATATGATTACTAAGAGCGTTTTAAGAGGCTGTGCGCTAGCTGTCCTTACCATCAAATCAGTGAACCACTCTTGATCCAATATTTCTATGAGGGGCTTTTACCACAAGAAAAAAGTATGATATATGTAGCAAGCAGGGGTGCATTGGTAGATAAGACACCTATTGAAGTTAGAAATCTGATTTCCAACATGTCTGCTAACTCTCAACAATTCAACATGCGAGAGGAACCTAGACTATTAAAAGTCAGTGAAGCTAATACTGCCACCGTGGAGCAATAAATAGCCGAGTTGACATATTTAGTAAGACAATTGGCTACAAATGGTACCCAAAAAGTCAAGGTATGCGAAATTTACACAATGGTAGGACATCCCACCAATATGTGTCCAACCTTGTAGGAGACTTCCACATAACAAGTGAGTGCTTTTTTAGGTTTTCCGAGTCAACCACAGAGGAAGTATGATCCTAATTACTATCCCTATCATAGAAATTAGCATGGAAGAATCCTCTATTCAACAATTATAGATAACAAGGAAAACAACAAGGCTCCTACCAACAACCATATCAAAGACAAGGTCAACCCTCAAGTTTTGGATCTTCATTGGAAGAAATGATAGCAACATTTCAACAACAAACAAGAGCTAGCATGCAGAATCTTGTTAGATGTTGGGCAAGCTTTACAATTTATAACCCTCAAATATCGCTAGTGCATGGGTCATGATTTGGAGTATATGAAGGGTCGATCCCATGAGGAAGGTGAACTAATCTAATCCTAGGTTATCTAAGACAAAGGAAATTAATAAAATGGAAATAAAATTACACAGAAAAGTAAATAAAAGAAAGTGATTATCAAGAAATTAATTCGCAAGTTTAACACAAAAATAAATTGAAATCAAGCAACACAAACGTCACAATGAAAATTAACCAAGAAAAGTTACCAAATTATGAGAGAGGGGATTCTTCCTATCATTAATGTTAACATAGCCATTTATGTGTTAATGGGGTGTCGGTTCTAGACTATCGAAGGGGAAATTACTCTCTCTCGAGTTATAATCACACGTCCTAATTAATAATCCCTAATTAGTTTAAGAACTAAATGGGTAATCTCTCAATTAGCAATAGTGCTAAACCTAATTAGTTTTTAAGCTCTCTAATAAACAATCAGGTCTCACACGAGATCTCTCTCCATATAATAAATGACTAGATTGATTGCATGGTCTATTGGATCGCCTAACTCTCATTAACCCAACCCAATCATTTCGCATTCGACTCACCCTCTTTTTTTGTTACCGAAGTATGAAGATACAACAATCAATCACAACACCTAATTAAAATAACATAAAATAACTAAATTAACATTAACTTAAGATAAAATTATGAAAGAAAGTTAGAACATCTTAATCAAACCCAAATCCATAAACATATTTGTATTCATCTTAACATTCAAGAAAATGAAAACAAAGAGGAAAGAAATACATATGGAATGGGGATCGGGACGCTTTAGGAAAGTAGTAGCCTTAAAGACTCGCTTCTTTCTCCTCTCTTCCTCTTCCTCTCTCTTCTTCTTCTCTCCTTTTAGAGTATTTCCCAAAATGGCAAATTGTAGGCTCATCTTTTTTGTCTCTTCTTTTTCTTCTTATAGTGTTTTCTAATTAGGGCAACTCTAGGGCTTTTCTAGTGCTCTAAAGGTCCGAAATGTCCCCAAAAAATGAAGTTTGGAAGGTCGAGGCATACTGCCTGTCTCACAGGCCACAATCATGGAACCTTATTTCCCCTTCTGTCATTATCGTGGCCAATATGCCACGATTGTGGCTCCTTGCATCTGCTTCTATCACGATTGTGGCTTATTGGCCACGATCGTGGACCTGGGTTCAGCTTCGAGTCTTCTCTAAATCTCCTCTGTTCTTCTATATTTTCCCTGAAACACTAATAAACATGTCACAACACTTGAAAAACATAAAATTGAAGCTCAAACACGTGCTCTAACCCACAAAACACACAAAACACAAATACTTAACTAACTAACAAAATTCTAACTTAACCACACATTAATCAATTAAATTTAACCACTAAACACATCCTAAACTACCCATAAAACATGATGCCACATACGACTATCAAATACGGAGAATCAATTGATTCATATAGCTACAGTTGTGAGTCGATTGGAAAATTAAAACTTAAGTAAACTTCCTTCTCAAATGATTATGAATCCTTTAAGAGAATGCAAGTGCTATCACCTTAAGAAGTGGTAAAGAAATAGAGGCACCATATAAGACTTCGGTTGTTAGCGATGATGAAGAATCTGAAAGGGAACTTGAAGTGTTTCCAAGAGAAGATGAACAGGGAACTAAGGTAAATTCTCAATCTCCTGTGATTAAAAACTTTACTAACACTTTGCCTTCTTTTCCTAGTAGGTTTGCTAAATCGAAGAAAGAGGAGTAAGATAAGGAGATTTTGGAAATGTTCAAGAAGGTAGAGGTGAACATACCTTTAATTGATGCCATAAAGCAAGTTCCACGATATGCCAAATTCCTCAAGGAATTATGCACGTCAAAAACAAAACTGAAAGGAGACGAGAAAGTGAGTGTGGGGGAAGATGTGCTTGCGATCATTAAAAGAAAGCTTCCTCCAAAGTGTAAGGATCTAAGTACGTTTACAATTCCCTACAAAATTGGTGATACTAGATTTGAAAAGGCAATGTTAGATCTAGGAGCTTCAATTAATGTCATGTTATATTCCATTTACACTTTGTTGAATTTGGGATCTCTGAAAGAAATGTGTGTTATAATTCAATTGGCTGATAGATCTAACTCTTATCTAGAAGGAGTTGTAGAGGATGTTTTAGAGTAGGTTAACGAATTGATTTTCCCAACTAACTTTTATGTGTTAAACATAGAGGGAGAACCTTTTTCTAATTCTGTACCAATCTTTCTGGAAACATCAAAGACAAAGATTGACATGGAAGCAGGAACATTGACTATGGAGTTTGATGGTGAACTTGTTCACTTTAATATTTTGGAAGCTATGAGGTACCCTAGTGATGTTCATTCTGTTTTATCAATTGATGTCATTGATTGCTTATCTCAAAAAGTTTTTGATATGGAGGCACAGATGAGTTAGAATTCATTCTTTGTATGAGTTTGCAAGAAAGTACCTTTCAAAATTCTAACTTATTCATTGCATATGAGATGGAAGAAATCATGCTAGCATTGCGATCACTGCAACTGATGCCAAAAAGTTATTTGTTTCCAAGTATTGAATTGATAGTATCTCATATAAAATCTCTACCTTCGGTTGTGCAGGCACCTACAATTGAACTGAAGCAATTACCAAAGCACTTGAAATATGTGTTTTTGGAAGAATGAGAAACACTTTCAGTAATCATTATAAGGAATCTACCCAAGCTTCAAGAGGAAAAGCTCATTCTAGTGCTTAAAGACCACATCACAACTATAGGGTGGACCATAGCTGACATTAAGGGTATTAACCCTTCAACATGCATGGACCGAATTCTTTTGGAAGAAGGATCCAAACAATTAAGAGAATCACAAAGAAGATTGAATCCTATGATGTTGGAAGTGATAAAGACAGAGATCTTGAAGTTGCTTAATGTTGGTATAATCTATCCAATTTCGGATAGTAAATGAGTGAGTCCAATCCAAGTTGTACCAAAGAAGACTAGGATTATAGTGGTGAAAAATGACAATAATGAGTTTGTCCCTACAAGGATTCAAAATAGATGGCGGGTATGCATCGATTATAGGAAGTTAAATGTTGCTACACTCAAGGATCACTTTCCACTCCCAATCATCGATAAGATGCTTGAATGACTTGCAAGACAATCTCATTACTGTTTTCTTTATCGGCATTTGGGTTATAATCAAATTGTGATAGTTTCAGAGGATTAGGAGAAAACAACCTTCATATGCCCATTTGGTACATTTTCCTATAGAAGAATGTTGTTTGGACTTTACAATGCCCCAGCCACCTTTCAAAGATGCTTGGTAAGTATTTTCTCTAAGTATGTTGAGCACAATATTGAGGTCTTTATGGATGATTTTACTGCCTATGTGGATTCATTTGATGCATGCTTGGATAATTTGAATTGTATAATTGAACGATGCTTCGAAACTAATCTTATTCTAAATTCTAAAAAATGTCATTTTATGGTTGAACAAGGAATAGTTTGGGGACATGTAATCTCATCTAGAGGAATTGAAGTCGATAACGTTAAGGTAGAAATTGTGAGAGACTTACCCTACCCCATAAATGTGTAGGAGGTTTATTCTTTTCTTGGACATGTAGGTTTTTATCACAATTTTATCAATGACTTCAGGAAGATCTTAACAAACTGCTGTCATTTGTTACAAAAGGATGTGCCCTTTGACTTTGATGAGGGATGCAAGGAAGCATTTGATAAGTTGAAATAATTTTGACTTCGGCACCAATCATTCAACCACCTAATTGGAGTCAACCATTTAAGATTATGTGTGATGAAAGCAATTTTGTTGTGGGTGTCGTCCTTGGTCAAAAATGTGGTAAGATGACTCATGTCATTTACTAAGCCTCCCAAACATTCAGTGCAGCATAATGTAACTACTCTACCATAGAAAAGGAACTTTTAGCTTTTTTGTTTGCTTTAGACTTACTTGCTTGGTTCTCAAGTGATTATATATTATGATCATACAACATTAAGGTATCTTTTCTCGAAGAAAGAAGCAAAGCCAAGGCTTATTAGATGGATTCTATTACTCCAAGAGTTCGATTTTGAGATCAAAGATAAGAAAGGTGTGAAAACTTTAGTTACGGACCACTTGAGTCGAGTTGTGAAGGAAGAGGATTCAATACCATTGCAAGAGCTATTTCCAAATAAGCAATTTCTTACTCTTCAACATAAGTACCATGGTATACTGATATTGTAAACTATCTAGTAACCATGAAACACTTCATGATTTGAGTAGAGCTTAACAAAACATAATAAAGAGTGATTCAAAATATTATATCTGGGATGATCCTCAACTGAGAAAGTGTTGTTCTTACTAAGTGATTAGGAGATGTGTATCTGAACATGAATGTAAATCTACTTTGAAATTTTGTCATTCTTATGTTTGTGGTGGTCATTTTGGGCCTAATAGAACTACTAGGAAAACACTTGAATGTGGTTTTTATTGGCCAAATATATTTCGAGATTCCTATATATTCTACAAAGCATGTGAACAATGCTAGAAACAAGGTAATTTATCCCATAGAGATCGAATGCCTTTATCTCCAATCCTTGCATGTGAAAATTTTGATATATGGGGCATCGATTTTATGGGACCATTTCTTTCCTCTTTTGTTTTTGTTTACATTTTGTTAGCTATGGATTATGCTTCTAAATGGGTGGAAGCTAAAGCCACCAGGACTAACGATTCTAAAGTTTTTGTGCAATCCAACATTTTTCCTAGTTTTGGAACATCGCGAGCATTAATTAGCTACAGGGGTACTCATTTTTGCAATCGTGTGGTGTAAAATCTTGTGAAGAAGAAACCTGTCACTCACAAGGTATCCACGGCCTACCAACCACAGACAAACTGGAAACCAGAAGTGTCAAATAGAGAAATCAAGTCAATCCTTGAGAAGATGGTGAGCCCGAATTGTAAAGATTGGAGTCAATGACTTGATGATGCTCTTTAGGCATATAGGACCACATACAATACACCAATTGGCATGTCTCCATACCAGTTGATTTATGAAAAGTCATGGCATCTTCCAGTGGAGGTTGAGCACAAAAATTTTTGGACAATTAAGAAATGCAATATGAAGATGGACGCAGAGGGTGAACATATAAAGCTGCAACAGAAAGTATTAAAAGAGCTTAGGCTTGACTCTAATGAGAATGCAAAAATTTACAAGGAAAAGGCGAAGCAATTTCATGATAAGATGATTGTTAGGAAGAATTTTGTTGTTGGAAAAAAGTTCTTCTCTACCATTCATGACTTAAGCTTTTCTTAGGTAAATTACATTATTGTTGGATTGGACCTTTTGTTGTTACTAATGTGTTTCCGTATGGTGTAGTTGAAATTAAAAGCTTACAAACGAACAAGAAATTCAAGGTCAATGGTCTTCAGCTAAAACCCTTCTATGAAGGATTTCAAGTAGAGGATGTGGAAGTTATAGGGTTAGAAAACCCTACTTATGAACATTGAGCAGTATGGAGTTTAACCAATGACGATAAACAAAGGTGCTACTTGGGAGGCAACCTAAAGGAAGTTGATTTCTATTTATTTACACTTTCACATTTACTATTTTTGTTAAACGCACCATTTCTTACATTTAATGTTACATTAGGGACAATGTAAGATTTAATTGTAGGGGTGGGGATCTTAGTTGTTATATATATTTTTTAGCTTGATTGTGGCTTCTGTGACTTCTTAGGTGTTTTCAAAACTAAACAAACAAACAGAAACTTTCTCTTTTTCTATTACTTTTGAGACTATATAGTCATAATTAGAGCATGAATTGACTAGAAAAATCCATGGCAACTTTAGCATGTACTTTTGCTCTTGTGATTAGTTAATGTACATTATCTTTAGAAGAGTAGTGACTAATAGTAGACAAAAACTAATAAGATTTTGAGCCTTATTAGAGTAACACATCTATATCAATCTCATTGTCTTTTTGTTTTGTATGACATTCATGACATGTACATCTAGACTTTGCCTTGAATTTCTATTTGGGACCACTTTTTTATCACATGTATGGACATGAAAATTATTAGGCATTCTTTGTTTTTACAAGCTACATTAACCAAATAGCCTACCTATTGATATGAATTTTCCTTTGTTAAGCCCCTTTGTGCTTTATCAGCCTTTCTTTTTGTGCTAACCACATTACATGCTTTAAACTGAACCAAATGTCCTACCCAAGCCTTACTGTCCGTATGGTTGCTGTCTCTGATTGCTGGAGACGGAACGGAACAGAACAAAGAGAGACGGAACGAAACAGAAACTGAAGACGGTGAGCTGTTTGGTTGATGGTGGACAGAACAGAGAATCTTGTCTTCGTCTCCAGGGCAGATGTGTTTGGTTG
>JAOSBP010000009.1:1193541-1218142 GCA_027563825.1 Erythroxylum mucronatum
TTCTATTAAACTTTTTGGGTTAGAAAAATGACCACATTATTCTATGAGATATTTTATTATATATTTATACCTAACTGAGATATGAAAAAGGCTTGCAAGAAACCTTATCTCAAGATCAAATGCTAAGAGAAAAAAGACTATGAATGTCATCCTAAAAAGAGATATCAACATAAACAATTCTCTTACAAGAAGTCAGTCTCAAAGATCCCACACTTCTAACGGAGGAAGAGCTCCTCATGCCAAAAAAGACAAATCATTGTTTTATTTGTGAAAATTCTGGTCATTATGCTCGACAATGTCCTAATAAAACAAAGAAGGATTTGAAACTGTAGGAATCTATTGAGGCTACGATGCCTATTCATAACAACAATAATATTGAGGATATTATTGAATAACAATCCAATAAAGATGTTCTGATCAACTCTTGTGATGATGAGTTTGAATCCCCTGATGACCTAATTGATGAAGATACTAAGGATGACAACCTATAAATGTTACAATAACCATGTTTGAAGGTAAACTCAAAGCCTATTACTGGTCTTCATCCTTATGTCCATTTCTTACAATCGAATAAACATGATAAGCCAATCAAGGCTATTAGATATATAGATACAAAATCTTGTCAAAGAGTTATGAAGCCCAATATCTTACCTCTTAAAGCTTAGATTTCACATCATGAATACTTTACTGTTACTAATGGCAACTCATTTACGACTGGGCATATCACTAAAAGAAAATTTGGGATAAGGTTTCTTACTGATTATGTGGTGTGGACTACAGTTCTTAGTATTCGTCTACCTAGCCCAGATATCTTAATTGGTATGGATGTTTACTATAAGGCATCCCCTTTATAAATTTTATCTACTGGTATCAAATTTTGTGTTAATTGCATTGCTTATGTAGACATACGCAATATGTTTGAGCTCAACTAAATACCTCCTTATTAAAAAGCACTGAGGGATCAAGTTTTAGAACATTGCCCTGAGAACCATGCATAGTTCTCACTTCTTAATCCTTTTTGAAAAAATCCACAATTCTTTATTCATCTACCTTTCAAGAAGAATGAAGACATTAATCCTACTAAGGCTACTAACCTTGGCATGAATCCTGATGATTTAAAGTTAGCACAAGAAGAGTGTGCTATCTTAATTCAACAAGGATTAATTGAGTCCACAAAATCAGATTGGACTTGTCAAGCTTTCTATGTAAATAAGAGAGTTGAATAGAAGAGAGGAAAAAAGAGGTATTACAAACCTCTTAGTGCATTCATCCAAGATGATAAGTTTCTATTACCAAATATCAACACTCAAGTCTTGTTTCTTTTCAAAGTTAGACTTGAAAGTAGGTTTTTAGCAATTAGGAATAGATCCACAAGAAAGGTACAATACAACTTTTTGCGTTCCTAATGCTCAATATCAATGTACTATTACGTCATTTGGACTTAAATATGCTCCATCACTATTCCAAAGGGTTATGAAAAAAATTTATGAACTGATTCTTGCCAATGCCTTGGTCTACATTGATGACATCCTATTATATTCAAAGACCCATGAAGATCATAAGTTCCTACTTCAATCATTTTTGGATCTCACAAAGCAATATAGGATCATGCTCTCAGCTAAGAAAAACCACATAGGAACAAGCCAATAGAATTTTTGGATATGAACTTTCATGATAAAATTTATCAGCTCTGCTCACATATCGTTAGTGAACTATTACATTTTCTTGATTAAAATCTCAAAACAAAGCAAATTCAACAATTCATTGGAATTGTTAATTACGTTAGAGATTTCATCTTACATGTGGCTAATTGTACTAGTTCCTTATCTAAATTGCTGATAAGTGCAAATTGCATCGTGTTTTTAAGGCATAACTTGATATGCGTTTAACCGTTAATTCAATCATTTAGTATGTGTTTAGGTTAGAATTGTGTTAGTTTGTTAATTATTTATGTTTTAAGTATTTTAAGGGTTAGTACAAACTTTTGAGCTTAAATGTTCTGTGTTTGAGGAACTTTGATATGTTTGCACTGTTTCAAGGTCAACATCAAAGAACGGAGGAGTTTCAGAGACATTTAGGCCAAAACAATGACCCACAATCGTGGCAGAAGCTCTAGGTTTGGCCCACGATCGTGGCCTACATGTCATGATTGTGACAGAAGCTCCAAATTTGGCCCACGATCATGGCATGCAGGCTAGGATGTGAGCCATGGTTATGGCCTGGATCGGGTAGACGAGTAGACGCTCACATAATTTATGTTTCGAGAGATTTTTTGGACCTTTCGGACCCCAAAAAACCCTAGGGTTACCTAAAACACAAAGGAGTATAAACAAAACTTAAAGAGGAAGAGAAAAGGGAGCTTACAACACCTACTGTTGAAACCTTAAAGTGAGAATAATGAGAGAGAGAAAGGAGAAAAAGGAAGAGGAAGATGAAGCTAACTCGACGTGCTTCCCGGATCAGGAGGTTTTCTGACGTCGCTACCTTTCATCGTCTACTCCAAGTTGTATTTCCTTTTCATTTCGATTTTATTGATGTATAGAATTGAGATGGATAGTATAATGATATGATTTGTAATATTAATGATGTTCTAAGCTTTCCTTCGGGATTTTATTTTAATTTAATGATAATTTAGTTGATTGTGGTTATTTGGATGAATTTCATCATTTAATTACACTCTTGCATAATTCGGTAATAAACTGAGAGGGTGAACTGAATAAAAAATGATTAAATCGGATTAATGAGAGTTAGGCAATTTAATAGAAACTGTAATTAATCATATTGGTAATTGTGCGGAGAGAGATCCCATGTGATGTTCCAATAGTTTATTAGAGTGCTTCAGATCTAATTAGGTTTTGGATAATTTGTGAATTGAGAGATTACAAATTCCATAATCTGATTAGGGTTAATGGTTATAACTCGAGAGAGAGTAATCAGCCCTAGTACAGTCTAAAATCGACACTCCATTGACACATAATCGACTAGGTTAGCATTAACAATAAGTAAAATCTCCTTTCTCATAAATTGATAAATTCCTTAGGTTGATTTCTATTGTGAATGCATATTGCTCAATTGTTAATTCTTTTGTATTAAATTTCTGATTTAAGTGGTTGAATTCAATTCTCGTGATTAATTCCGTTGCATTGTTTATTTTGAGTTTCATATATTGTTGGCCTTATATTTTAGGATTAGATTAGTTTCCCTCCTCGTGGGATTGACACCTCGTATACTACAATCGCGACCCATGCGATTGTAGTGTTTGAGGGTTTATAAATTTTAAAGCTCAAACGACACGATTAGTTGCTGAGACAGAATCCACCACCATAGGATAAAGATGAAACCAAGGTTGTCCAGTACTTAAATCAAGTAAGTCAGCATCTATCCCCTTTAAAGATTCCTAACAAAGGCTAACGCATCCTTCAGACAGATGCTAGTGACCATTATCAGGGTGCCATCTTGATTGAAGATATTGATGGGAAAAGATATTATTATGGTTATGTTAGTGAGTGGTTCAAGGAATCAGAAAAACACTACCACACCATCTACAAGGAAATTTTGATGGTGAAAAAAGGCATTGGAAAATTCAATTTCCACGTCAGCCTATACCATTTAGTGGTGGAAATGGATTAAAGATGGTGATCGGCTAGGTTAGTAGAACAATATGTTAAAGTAGAGATTCTAAAATAACTTATCTCTATTTGGAAAAACCAAAATTATACTTATCTCCATATTGGAGCTATCAGACTTGTTCTCACGCTTTATGGAAGAAAAGGAATTCCAACCACTACTAGGATATCTCTTTTTGACACTACCTACATGACTTAACAAAATGCATTGATTGGTACTCTAATGACAACTCTTAATAATGAAAATTTCATTCTCAACATAGGCCCTGATTTTAATATCAGGTTAGACGATCTCACCTTATCCGAAAGACTTTAAGTCTACATCCAGATTACTGGAGCAAAGCAAGACCCTATAATCATTAAGACCATTTTATATCACCAATTGATTTATCATTTACAGAATCATGATGTGGATCTCAACTTTACATATTTAACTTCTGATGATTTGTATATGGTAACAGATTGGGCTTATAATCAAACTACTATCATCTAGATTTCGAAATAATTGCCACCAATGTAACTTGAAAAGTTTATGCCAACAGAATGGATCCTTAACTATCAGAAGGTGTTCCATACTTATCACAAGCATTCTTTTCATACAACTACTCCTCTTATTATGAAGACATTAAGAGATTGATATATTAAATCCATCTACACCAGACCTAATAAAGACTAGTCTGGATTATCTAGCACATCTAGCCTAGTTCTAATGCTTCAACTAGTATTATCACATAAAGAAGGTAAAAATGGACATTACATCCATTATGTGAAATCTAGTGGTCAATATGTATACATCAGCCAACATTGAGGACACTTTATATGGGATGTGGAACTAGCTTATGAAATATGTCCAACACTCAACTATGATGAAATAAATAGTGAGGATGAGGCCTATGTCAGGAAAACAAGCAAAGGAAGGCAACAATCTCGAGAAATTCATCATTGTGAACCTTTCTAACAATTCCATCTTAGGCATGATGATAATGATCTGGATTCTGAACCATGTGTTGGGCTTAAAATTCATAACCCAGACTAGAGACTCTTTTTGAACTACTCAAAGCTGTTGGAAAGGAACATCTATTCCTTAAAGAACCAATCCCTAACAAACCGAAGCCTATTATTTCTTCCATGCCTATTGCTAGTCTAACACCTATTCATTGTATGATGATGAAACTGATAGTCGTGGATTGCATCATGTTTTGTGAGTAGTTTAGGATGTGTTTAGTGGTTAAATTTAATCGATTAGTATGTGTTTAGATTAACATTGTGTTAGTTAGTGAAATATTTGTGTCTTAAGTATTTTATGGGTTAGAGCACATGTTTGAGCTTCAATTTTATGTTTTTGAGGTGCTGTGACATGTTTGATAATGTTTTAGGGAAAATATCAAAGAACGGTGGAGATTCGGAAGAGGCCCGAACCAAAATAGAGGGCCACGATCATGGCCAACATGCCATGATTGTGACAAAAGCATGGAGGAAGGGCCACGATCATGACAGAAGCAGATGCAAAGAGCCTTGATTATGGCATGTTGGCCAAGATCCTGACAGAAAGGGAAACAAGGTGCCACAATCGTGGCACTATTGCCTTCCCAGGTTATTCGATCTAAGTTTCTTTCTCCTTTCCATCTTTATTTTTGTTCATTTAATGTATGCGATGATGATGGATTGTATGATGATGGATCTTGGATTGTTGATGATGTTATAACTTTTCCTTTAGGATTTTACCTTAATCCAATGTTAATATAGTTGTTTTTGTGTTATTTTGATTGGGTATTGTGATTCATTGCAGAACTTACATATTTCGATAATAAACTGAGAGGGTGAACTGATTAAAAATGATTGGGTTGGATTGATGAGAGTTAAGCAATCCAATAGACCACGTGATTAATCATATCGATTATTGTGTGGAGAGAGATCCCATGTGAGACCTGGTAGTTTATTAAAGGGCTTAAGATCTAATTAGAGATGTGGGTCTTTTGTTAATTGAGAGATTGCAAATTCCATAATTCAATTAGGGTTTATAATTTAGGGTTCAATAATTATAACTCGAGAGAGAGTAATCCACTCTATGTTAGTCTAGAACTAACACCACAATAACGCATAATGAATAGATTAGCATTGATGATAGAGAAAATACCTTTTCTCATAATTTGGTAACTCTTCTAGGTTGACTTTCATGTGACGTTTGTGTTCCTCAATTTCAATTTCTTTTTGTGATAAAGTTATGAATTTTTTCTTGACAATCACTTTCTCGTATTTACTTTTTTGTGAAAATTTATTTTCAATTTATTAATTTCCTTAACCTTAGATAACCTAGGATTAGATTAGTTCACCTTCCTCGTAGGATCAACCCTTCACATACTACAAATCACGACCCATGCACTTATGATATTTGAGGGCTATAAATTTAAAAGCTTGCCCAATATCCACACAAAAACCATATGAGGATGAATTACTTCCCTTTGAGAAATGCACATATGATACTTATAAGGTTAAAGGGATGCACAAATGATACTAAAAAGGTTAAAGAGATGCACAGATGATACTAATAAGGTTATCTCCAACCATTACATTCGTGCTACAGGAATCACCTCTCATGATACCCTTTGTCTAATCCTACTGATGAAGTACTTAATTGGCACACTGATAATACTATGGCCCAAAAGTTCTTTGTCGAATTGACACTAAGCTTGATGGTCTTAACAACCAAACACATGCTACTAAAAAATGGGTAAAAATTGTGTCTTCTCAAATCCAAAAAGTTATATACATCTTTGAAAGATCAAATGGTTCAACTCGATACTGATAATAGAATATATATTAAAACACGATATTTTAGACCTGACTTCATAACCAAAGAGTAAGAATTTCGAAGAGCTAAAGAAGCACTTTATAAAATGGAGATAGATATGTAGACATAACAACCTAAGATTATTTATGAAGCTTGTCCCATAACCTTTCCAGTTGTCCGACCCATCTATTCAACCCTAACTAATCTTGAAGCTACCAATTATGAAAAGTTATTTAAAATGAACTATCCTTTAATTAGATAGCGAGTCTATCCTACCACCAAACCTAAATCCACCAAACCTACAAAACTAAAAAGAAACATGGTCCATTACCTTCATATACCAAACCTGTTGATCCATGGACAAAACTTGTACAAATTAAAACTCTATCTTTTTCACCACCTAAAACCCAACCTGTTCCATCCACTAGAAAAGATAAAGCTTCTCAATAAGAGTTCATTGTAACTTTTAAACTAGCATTTTTCTTAGATGAATCTAAAAGCCCATCTTCAAAAGATTTTGAAATTTTTGAACAATCCTTTGAGACTTTTAAACATTTTGTAGATTTATCTAAATTAGGTTAGATCATAATGATTATGCATGATATATCTCAACCAACTGAGGATGAACTAGATATCAGTAAAGGTAAATCCATAGGGACTGAACCAATCAAACCACATCACCACCAATACCAATACCACCAACCAGACCTACTTCAGAACCTTGGTTTACTTTTAATGATCTACCACCCAAAAAATGGAGGGATTGTCTTAATGAATTTGGAGCCTGGATTGATTTGCAAATGACTCGACCAGATACCTTTACGAGATATCTTGTTTGAATTTACCTCTCATTTTACTGGTACTTTTACGAGAATGGTCACAAAGTTTAGATGATTATTATAGACTTTAACATATTCTAGTAGCATCTGCAGGAATTCTTCTCGGAGTTATCCATAAAGAATTCATTGGAGATTTTTAGCTTATTGATAAGTAAATCAAGCAAGAGTATCTTGAAATGAAGTGTTGTTCACTAGACAGAAGAGATCTATAGAAGCATTTCCAACGTAAGATGGCAAGATATTATCTACTTAATGGTTCTATCAACTCACATTAGGCTTTCTTGATAAACTTTGTGATCAACAAGCGTTTTTCAAAAACATGATTAAAGGTCGCATATGAGTTGTTACTTATATTAATAAGGAATTTAATAAAAGTAAGAGAATATATTGGTAAGAGATGATAAGGCAAATTATTTTATAAATTGACAACAACAACAATAACATCTAGTGGAAGTATTGTTGAGATACGAGGTCTAGGGTATAAATTAACTACAAGTAGAATTAAAATAATCAATGTTTTAAAAACCGGTCTGAACATTGAATCAGTTAAATGAAAGGTTTAAGGTTTATAAGTTCAACAAGTATTAAACCGCTATAAAATTGTTATATAATAAATAAAAATTATAAGAATAAATAAAAATAAAATGCACCAATATCTATTATTATATAATAAATTAATAATAAATCTAATTTAACTATTCAATTACGAAAATCTCAAAATTAAACTATCCATGTGCTTTCACATCATTACTTAATCTCAAATGTTTATTCACTAAATATTTAGTTACAGAAAAAGAAATCAATATTCCAAGTTGTAGATTTAACGAAATTATAACTACTAACATTAATAGTTGGTAATGGAAAATAAGATAACGTTGCAATGCAAATAAATATGGCAGAGGTAAGGTTAGTTAAGTAATTATAGATAATGGATATAGACCAAGAGTTGTGTCAAATGCACAAAGAGTTGGTACATGGAATGACTCTCTTCTCCATTTCCAAGCCATCTCTATTTGAAGTTTGAACCTTTCACTTCTCCATTTTCAAGCCTTCTCAATTTTCATGCTTTTCTTACGTATCTTTATCTTCGTCTATAAGCCATTTCTCTTTGAAATTTGAACCTTTCACTTCTCCATTTTCAAGCCTTCTCAACTTTCATGTTTTTCTTTTGTATCTTTCCAGAATACAGGCAACTAATTTAGCATCAGGTTCTTCACTTTCAACTTCTTCGTCTTTCTCTTCCACTAAATTTCACAACTTTCATTGGATAGTCCGTATGGAGAGGCTTCAAGAAGGAGCCAATTTTAAAATTACCGGCCGGTTTTAATTCACAAAGGTTGAAAGTAAAAACTGAACTAAAAATTAATCCCGTTCGTGCCTAATCCGATCGAACCGCCCGTTTCGGTCAGACTTTTAAAATATTGAAAATAACAACATATGGATCGAATTTGTTTAGAAGTGTGGTGTTTGCCTTCCCATAAACAGTCAAAATAGAGGCCCAACCAAGGCAGCTGAAATGATCAACAGACTCCGCAGTTAGCAAAGAAAAGTTGGATTCCCTAACAGGGTGGATATGTTCAAGTAGGCTACCGATACCTTACTATATTGATTTTTCTTTAATTGGTGGGCCAACCAGCCCATTCGAGACTTCAACCCTCCGTCCTGTTATGGTGGGAATACAGGGAATAAAAGGATGCCACTTGCGAAACTTCCAAGAACTTTGCAGTTATCCTCTGAGTTGACCAACTCTTGAGAAAAGGTCCTCAGCTAAGCTGATGTGGAAGTTGCTCAGTGGGTGAGGACCATCAAGTACCATAAGCCTCCATGCAGGAGATCACTGTTATAAGTTCTAGAACAACAGCAGCACACAGCTCTAGGCCTCAGTTGCTTGCTCTCCACACGCCTCCCTCACTCTGTTGTTTATAAATCTGTCTCTCTGCAACCCTCTTTCTCTATCTCAGCGAATCGCTAATCGTTAGTCCATAAGATTTGTCCTCTCTGATATTTTATGTTAAACAGTGATGTATATAACGGCCTCTACCTCTGCCTCTTCGGTCCTGAGGGCGTCCAGGGCCAGGCTGTCTTTTTCTCTCTCCTCCTCACTTGCTTGTCTCTCTAGAACCTCTGTTGCCCCTCCTCCTCCTCCCAACCCTCTCCATCCTTCTTTCACCGCCGCCAACCAGCGCCGATCTCTCAGCTTCACCTCCGCCGTTCGATCCCTCCGCTGCTCTGTCCCTCGCTGGAGTCACGGCGTAGATTGGCGCTCTCCGATCAGTCTTCGCGCCCAGAGTCGTGCGGCTGCTCCCATTGTTGAGCGCTTCCAGCGAAAGATTGCTACCATGGGTACGTTGACCGTCATTTTCGTGAGATCTTTGTGCTTCTTTCCTGTTTATATGCAGAAGATCATTGATGAGATTTTCATTTCTTCGTGAGATCTTTGTGTTTCTTTCCTGATTATCCACAGGAGATTCATTGATGAGATTTTCATTTCTTCGTACTATTAGTGATCAAATTGATGTTTTGTAGATCTCATGTCCTTATCAGCTCTATGAAATAAAATTAAACAGAAGGATTTTTTTAACAAATTATGATGAATACAAATTAGATTTTGTGTACAATATAGTATTTATTTAGTATTCCGAATATATAGCGCTCGTATTGCACGCGATCACTGTGTTTTCTGTAAGAACTTTGGATATTCTTCACATAGTTCCAGCTTCTGATAAATACAATGAAGGTATGGTACTGAGTATGCTTACGTGCTTGATTTCAGCTCCTGAACATCCTTTTAAGGGAATTTTTACTAGTCTCCCCAAGCCAGGTGGTGGCGAGTTTGGGAAATTCTATAGCCTGCCTGCTCTTAATGACCCAAGGATTGGTAAATTTCTATTGTCCTAGCATAAATCCACATTTTTACATTCTCATATGGTTTGCATTGTAAACTTCTCTAGTATATATGTATATTACCCTGTTAACTTTGACTTAAGAATTTGAGGTCCTGTTATATTTCCCTTTGAATCCAATTATCTTCAGTTCCATTTTTGGCTCTTTTATTACATCTGATCTCTGTGTTTTATGCCTCTCTCTTTCTTCTATTCCAATATAGATTTAAATGCATGCTTATCTTTTGTTGTTATTTAATGCTTCGGTTCAGAACAGTGATTTTTACAGGACATTAAAGCTCAGAAATTAAGGGGTTTGGGTTTTAAAAGTAAAGCTATGGATTGAGTTTGGATTAAAAAATAAATCTGAAATTTATGGTTGGTATCTGAATTATATTAAGGCAAAAATGTCTACCCTAACCACATTTTTATAACTGTATTTAATGCACTTATCTGATAATTTAGCTTATATAAATAATATAATATATTTCATTTATATTTTAAAATAATTATTTTATTCTTTGAGTGATTGATGGTAGAAAAAAATACTGTCACTAGAATTTTAGAATAGTCAGTGTTCATTAGATTTTATCAAAATTATAGATTTTTACATTTTTAATTGATTTAATTTTTTATAAATTATGATTTTTACTTTACATATATCATGATCAAAAATTATATTTGTCTTTTTTTTAAATTGTGATTCTTTTACTTGATAATTGATTAAATAGTTTCTTTTCCTTATTTTATATAATTGCTAAAGGTGTTAAAAGATATGGGCTTATGCGTTGGGTTTAAAATTGAAGTTTTTATAGTAGGTTGAGTTTGAGTCTAAAATTTAAGTTCATTTTTTGGGATGAAGTAGATATGGTTTTAAGAGTTCTAAAAGTTTTAGAGCTAGAGTTTAGCTAGATTTGACCCAGCCCAGTTCATGTGTAGGTCTAATTTCTATACCATGTTCAGTTATTTCATGAACTGCATCATATAAAGTGAGTGATAAGAGAAATATGCTTAGAAGTTTGGTACAGAATTTTTGTCGCAATTACTTGTTTACCTCGTTAGTGATTGATAACACCATGCGTTTCCTGTACATAACAGATAAGCTGCCATATTCTGTCAGAATTTTACTTGAGTCTGCAATTCGTAATTGTGACAACTTCCAAGTTACTAAGGAAGATGTTGAGAAAATCATTGATTGGGAAAACACATCTCCAAAGCAAGTTGAGATTCCTTTCAAGCCAGCTCGTGTTCTCCTGCAGGTCAGTTGACCTAAGCACTACTTTTGGCATACAAATTGTCTACATGTTCTAATTTGCTTCCTTTTGTTGGCAGGATTTCACTGGAGTGCCAGCAGTTGTTGATCTTGCTTCCATGCGGGATGCTATGAGCAATCTTGGTAGTGATCCCAGCAAGATCAATCCTTTGGTACGTGTTACCTTCACCGTTCAGTTCACTGAAGTCATTAGATCTTATTCAGTTTCACCTTAAAAACTGTTTGTGCCTTATGGTTTTGGTTTTGAAAATTGTCATGTCTTTGTATGGGAGTGACTAAGCGTGAAAAGCATTAATCATTCAATTCCACTTGTAAACTAAGTTCTGTTTTCTAGATTGGATAAGGATAAAATATCACTGCTTTAGGAAGAAATCCGTGTGATTTATCTGAAAGTCCATGGACTCATAATTTTTTACATTATT
The DNA here is from genome assembly GCA_027563825.1 of Erythroxylum mucronatum. Classification (NCBI taxonomy): domain Eukaryota; kingdom Viridiplantae; phylum Streptophyta; class Magnoliopsida; order Malpighiales; family Erythroxylaceae; genus Erythroxylum; species Erythroxylum mucronatum. Next base: position 1,205,375 of record JAOSBP010000009.1, read on the forward strand.
CTAGGGGACAACTCTAATCACCAATAAGTGTTCTTGTTTATTGCATTCTGAACCACAAGTTAAATAATTACTCTCTGTGCAGGTTCCTGTGGATCTAGTTATTGATCATTCAGTTCAAGTCGATGTTGCACGATCAGAGAATGCTGTACAGGCAAATATGGAACTTGAATTTAAAAGGAACAAAGAGAGATTTGCTTTCCTTAAGTGGGGTTCCACAGCTTTCCATAACATGCTTGTGGTTCCTCCAGGTTCTGGTATTGTTCATCAGGTATAATTCGGAAATGCGATTGTTGGAAAGTTTTTAATTTATTGGTAGAATGTCTACTGATATCCATTACTTAAGATGCATGCTCATTATATATATATATATATTTTTTTGTGTTCTCGGGTAGATGAATAGATTTATAACTGCATCATAATTTTAGCTTTCAGCATTTGTTGATTGACAAGCATAAAATTTCAGGTAAATCTTGAATATCTTGGACGGGTTGTCTTCAACACCAAGGATGTGCTCTACCCTGATAGTGTGGTTGGAACTGATTCCCATACAACCATGATTGATGGGCTAGGAGTTGCAGGCTGGGGGGTTGGGGGTATTGAAGCTGAGGCTGCAATGCTTGGCCAGGTAATTAATGTCAATATGTCATGGCTGGTCTCTGTTAAAAGTACTCTTTTAAGTTTTAAAAGATAAAATAGGAACTTACTCATCTGAAACAATATTCTGCAAATACATTTGCAATTGCGAAGAGCTGATATAACTGAATGTATATACTTAAGCTATTACTCTTGGTTTATTAGTCAGTCCCTCCTCTCACCCACATCTGTTTTTGCCGCATTCTTGTGAAAATTTGGTTCTAAAACTTTTTCACATTGAACAGCCAATGAGCATGGTGCTACCTGGTGTTGTTGGATTCAAGTTATCTGGAAAATTACGCAATGGTGTTACTGCTACTGACTTAGTTTTGACTGTGACTCAAATGCTAAGAAAGCATGGAGTTGTTGGGAAATTTGTGGAGTTTTATGGTAATGGATTCCGATGGAACTATATTGAGTTAGTTATCCAAGTTAGCTTTATTCCATTCTCTTAGGATTAAGCTTTCATGTTTGTATTTTCCTACAGGTGATGGTATGGGTGAGCTTTCTTTAGCTGACAGGGCCACCATAGCTAATATGTCACCTGAATATGGTGCAACTATGGGGTTCTTCCCTGTCGATCATGTTACCTTACAATATCTTAGATTGACTGGAAGGAGTGAAGAAACTGTGAGAACTTTCACTTTTCTTGTGCACAATGGAAATCAACGTGAAATTTAAAATACTTAAGAGATTTACTCTTCTTGTAGGTGACAATGATAGAATCATATCTCCGTGCAAATAAAATGTTCGTCGACTATAAGGAGGTAAGGTCTTTATTGATCATTCATTTACTTAATACAATTAACAAAATGATAGGGATGCTAACTTTCTTCCCACCTCTAAATTCAGCCTCAACAAGAAAGAGTATACTCATCATATCTTCAACTGGATCTGAAGGATGTTGAACCCTGTATTTCTGGACCAAAAAGGTGTGCAATGTTTACGGCAAAAACCTCCTCCACTCATTGAGAATACTTCATGCACCCGTGTGGCATCAGTTTTTCAGCTTTTGCAATAAGGTCTACTGTGCTTTCACAATTGATAAGACATCCAATCTAATCTCTTTTGTTTCACAGGCCTCATGATCGGGTTGCTTTGAGAGAAATGAAAGATGATTGGCACTCTTGTCTTGGTAATAAAGTCGGATTTAAGGTTAGTTGTTAACTTAATGATGTAGGATGAGTAGAAGAGATATCACTGGTAGCTAGAACTCACGTCAGTTGTTAACTTAATGATGTAGGACGAGTAGAAGAGATATCAAACTAGTAGCTAGAACTCACAGAACTTGTAAAATCGGGCTGTTGGAATTTAAGTTTTAGGTTTGAGATTTCAGCTTAGGTTGTTGAAATTTCAAGTTTGGAATATTTGGAATTTTAGGGTTTGATATGACTGAAATTTTAGGTTTGATTAGCTAGAATTTTAGGGTTTTGGTTGTAGTAAACTCAGGTTAAAGTGCTGGAATTTTAGTGTGGTAAACAAGTAATGACAGAGAACTAACTGTCACTCCTAAAGTCTAAAAATTCACTTAGAAGAAAGAATTGCACCTTTTATTGAAAACTCAAGTTTACCTAAAAAATTTAGGTTCTTTTTTAATTGAAGGGCTGATTATACACATTTAGAAAAGTTCTTGGAACCTTTATTCTAATAGTAAAGAGATTTCCAACTAAGCTATCCAAAGTAAAATTGAATCCTACTCTAATAACCATTCTTTATTCTTAAATACGCCTAAGTCCTAAATAAGTGGAACAATGTGTCTAATTTATTATTACTTTCTATCAAATAAGAAAAAACTAATATGGAATAAAATTCAGTCTTTGTTTTCCTTGTTGTCACACCAACTATGTTCTTAATTCCATCAAATTAAAGCTTGTGAATTAGTGTCTTGCCCTCTTTTATTTCTTTTGTAAACTCTAAGCTCTTTTACACCACTTAAGGTTGAAAATCTACAGTTCATAGGTTGCAACCCTTGTTTTACAAAAATTGTGCTCAGCGTAAAAGTTTTGAATTAACTTTATTGATCCTTCTGTTTTCATTGTGCAGGGATTTGCCATACCCAAAGAGGAACAGGATAAAGTAGCAAAATTCTCATTCCATGGGCAGCCAGCAGAACTGAAGCATGGTAGTGTGGTGATTGCTGCTATCACCAGCTGCACCAACACATCAAATCCCAGTGTGATGCTTGGGGCTGCTCTTGTGGCTAAGAAGGCTTGTGAACATGGCTTACAGGTTAGACCCATTTCATGTCTCAATTTTTCCATATAGTTTCTAATGTCCTATGCAAGGACCAAGTAGTCTTTCATTCAGGTGTTCTATTATGTGAAATCCTAATGAAGATCTAATGTATCCTAGGACCAAGTAGTCTTTCATTCAGGTGCTCTATTATGTGAAATCCTAATGAAGATCTAATGTATCCTTTAATTGACTGCTACCATGTGTAGGTCAAGCCATGGGTAAAGACGAGTCTTGCTCCAGGATCTGGAGTTGTCAAAAAGTATTTACTGCAGAGGTAATTCATGTTTTGGTAAAAACATGTATTGGAAGTGCAGTAACATAATGCCATTGTTTTGTCTTCATTAGACCTGAGGAAGAAATCCGGCTAATCTTGTTCTTTTGCATGATCCAGTGGCTTGCAAGAATATTTGAATCAACAGGGATTCCATATTGTTGGGTATGGATGCACAACTTGTATTGGAAATTCTGGAGATTTGGATGAATCTGTTGCTTCTGCTATTTCAGAAAATGGTAACTTTTGGAATTCTGTTCATCTCATTAGGAAAAAAATATTGGTATACAGATTATTACTTAAGGTCTAATATATTTTCTTACAAAATCAATGTTTCTTTGACAGAATGTTAGTTAAAAATTGTATCTGTTTGTTGCTTACACTGTTTTATATCTATATTTCTTTACCCAGATATCGTTGCAGCAGCAGTGCTCTCTGGGAACAGGAATTTTGAGGGTCGGGTTCACCCATTGACCCGGGCCAATTATCTTGCTTCACCTCCTTTAGTGGTTGCATATGCCCTTGCTGGCACGGTATTATTACCTTTCCTTCTGTTCCCTGGGAGCTTGTTGAATTTTGTTGGTTCTAATACCTTAAAGAAATAACGTGACGTCTTAACTGGTTGAGATTTCTACCTCATAATTTTTGCATAGTGTAAATGTATGAGGACTATCAGTCTGCGGTATGACCATTTAACTTCTTGTACCTGTAATAGGATTTATCTAATTACTGCTTTAACTATTTTGTTAATAATATAGTGATGAACCATCTTCCAGGTTGACATTGACTTTGATAAGGAGCCAATTGGAGTAGGGAAAGATGGTAAAAATGTCTACTTCAAGGATATCTGGCCATCAACAGAAGAAATAGCAGAGGTGTGCATTTGATAAAATTGATATCACATTTGAAAGCTCAATATGTAACTTTGTGGTCTAATTTTTGTTCCTTGGCATGAATAGCGCTTACTCAGGGTTTTATCCTGTCCAGGTTGTTCAATCAAGTGTGTTGCCTGACATGTTCAAAAGTACTTATGAGACTATCACAAAGGGCAATCCCATGTGGAATCAGTTGACAGTGCCAGCTACATCCTCTTACTCATGGGACCCTAGTTCAACCTACATTCATGAGCCCCCATACTTCAAGGGAATAACTCTGGAACCTCCTGGGGCCCATGGAGTAAAGGATGCATACTGTTTACTCAATTTTGGTGATAGTATCACAACCGATCACATTTCACCTGCTGGAAGCATCCACAAGGAAAGCCCAGCTGCAAGGTTCCTCCTTGAAAGAGGGGTAGATCGCAAAGACTTCAACTCTTATGGAAGTCGTCGAGGGAATGATGAAATAATGGCCAGGGGTACCTTTGCTAATATTCGACTTGTAAACAAACTTTTGAATGGGGAAGTTGGCCCAAAGACAATCCACATTCCTACAGGAGAGAAACTCGCCGTCTATGATGCTGCAATGGTAAGTGTTTGTTTTAAATATGTACAAAATTCTTAATCCTTCTTCATTTCCTCTGAAACATTATCAAGGCCTACTCCTTTTTATTAGTAAAACATTAATGCCTAAAAATGTCAACGAAAACCTTAAGGAACTATTTTATAGTGGGTAAAGCTGTGGTACCATTCTATCGAAGTACTTCTATTTGTCCATTTGGGAAAATGGTTTTCAGTGCATATAATTCAAATTATTGTATAAACTTGTGTCATTGGATGTCAGTCATTTTGTAGTTGAATTATGTGTCAAATGCCAGATAAACCAACTTAAAGGGAGTATAAATGCTTGTTCAAGATTAAATACTCCGTCCGACTGATTGTTGGCCAACATACTATCTCAGAAATACAAGATTGCTGGATATGATACCATAGTTTTGGCTGGAGCTGAGTATGGAAGTGGAAGCTCCAGAGATTGGGCTGCTAAGGGTCCTATGCTGCTGGTAAGCTTTCTCATTAAACTTCTTTGAGGATTTCACCTTTTTGTTTATGAGGTCTTTTGACTTTAACTTATCTATTGCAGGGAGTCAAAGCAGTGATTGCCAAAAGTTTTGAGAGAATTCATCGCAGTAATTTAGTTGGAATGGGAATTATTCCACTTTGTTTCAAGCCTGGTCAGGATGCAGACACACTAGGATTGACTGGCCATGAGCGGTACACTATTGATCTTCCAAGCAATGTCAGTGAGATAAGGCCTGGTCAGGATGTGACTGTCACAACTGACACTGGAAAGGCCTTCACTTGTACTGCACGGTTTGATACCGAGGTACTTATTGTCCATTCTCTGATTCTATGACGTGTCTTTCTTATATTGAGACTAGGGTTCTAACATGTCGTTTGGAAATTAAGGAAGCTAGTTCAAAATAAATTTATAATCCTCAAGTTTTTCTGGAGTGGGTAAATTTTATGATATGGTTGTTAAGCTTCAGCTGAAACCTTAGGCAGTTATGTTTCAAATATTGGACCTACCAAATTTTGTCCTTGAACTTTTTTCCGTGGAACATAATGTGGTGGTACCTTGTCCTGAACAATTTTCCGTGGAGCATAATGTGGTGTTTGTTGATTGAGATGTAGAGACTTTTCCTTTAGAGGAAGTTATACCCGTGTTTTTTTCAAACTTGGTACCTCTCTGAAGCCGCCGTGAATGATGGGGAAGTTTCTTCTGTAGTAAAGGGTGGTTTAAGTAATTTCTTATTTAACGCCTCATTTTTGTTCCGGCTAATATCCCATTAATTTATTGAATACTTGCATACGATGGTCTTGACCTGAATGTTTGCCTACTGATAGGAAATGCATGGTTTAGTATTTAAGCTCTTGCTCATATATTTTTATCATTTCAGGTGGAATTAGAATATTTCAATCACGGAGGTATTCTTCCATACGTTATCCGCAATCTGAGGAAGCAGTAGGACAACCATCACTTTTCACTCAGTGAGATGTTTCAATTGTCTAAAATGTGAGAAGGGAATAAAGTTTTGAATAACAGGAAGGTCCCTTCCGTGGGGACATGCAATCTTTTGACGTTTGGAAGTGGTTTATTGTTTATCTAGAAAGCCAACTATGTCATGCAACAGAGTCCATAATGCATGAGAACGTTTTGTGGCTGCAAATTCCTAATATGCTTCTTTATTGACCTGATGCTGGATCTGGTTGGTATCTTGGAACATAAAATTTGTAATTTAATGTGCCAAATTCTAACACTTTGTAACTGATTGACATCCGCATCTTTATTAGATTCAGATGTAATAAATTATTGGCAAGTTTTTCCAGGTATTCTTCCAATATATACTCAAAAATTAAAAATTTAAATTGGGCGCTAATGGCATTCACCTGTTAGTTACAAGTTACATAACAGCCATAGGCAACGATGGATGTTTCCTGAAATTGCGGCATATGCTAGGTTTTTTCTAAATATAGCACATAAATCCAGATCTTGTGTAACAAAATCATTATAACAAACATAACCAACAAAAGAAAAAGAAAAAGAAAAATTAACTGCTTGTTAACTCAATAAGTCAATGTCAGTAACAGAGCAGATTCATAATACATATGAACAAGCACAAATCTGAAATCTGAAACAAAAGTTGGCATTGCATTAATCACTTCTTCTTCCCTGCTTTCCCTTCCTTTAATCTTATAACTTCATTGGCATATCTCACTCCCTTACCTTTGTATGGTTCAGGTGGTCTCCATTTCCGAATGGAAGCAGCAAATTCACCGATTGAGCACTTGTCATGTCCACTCACAATTATTCTCGTGTTCTCTTCTACCTTTACGCTTAAGCCTTCGGGGATTGCCATCCTAACTGGATGAGAGAATCCAAGGCTCAACACCAGGTCTTTACCTTCTGTCACAGCACGATATCCAACACCAACCAACTGAAGTCTTTTCTCAAATCCCTTGGATACTCCCACCACCATGTTGTCTGTAAGTGTCCTGACCATTGATTTGTGTAAGCATTTGAGCCAGTGATTTGTCAAGTGCAAAGTAAAAGAAAAGAATGAAAGTTCAAACTTATATAGACTCACATTCCTTTCTCATTTAAATCATGAAATTATAAATCCACACAGAAACTAAGAATCACTGTAAAGAGATTGTTTACAGAAAACAGAAGGAAGTAAGTCATAGGAAAGACAATACTTTCTTGTTTTGCAACGGGAGAACCCCAAGCAGTACCCCTTAAAATATGCACTATGTTAGAATTTTACAATGGGCCTACGGGCCCACACGAGAAGAAAAGCTAGACCACATACAAGCCCAAGTGAGATTCCATCCTAAAACCAATTGGTGATAGGTGGAGTAGCCCACTAGACTTATATGCTAGTTTACTTTCCTCTCTTTCTCCAATATGGGACAACTCCCACTCTTTATATTTCAACACACCCCCCTCATGTGTGGGTCTAACACGTGACATAATCTGTCATTTTGAGGTGTTAACGATTAACATAAGAGCAATCCGCTCTGATACCATGTTAGAATTTTACAATGGGCTTACGGGCCCATATGAGAAGGAAAGCTAGACCACATACAGGCCCAAGTGAGGTTCCATCCTAAAACCAATTGGTGATAGGTAGAGTAGCCCACTAGACTTATATGTTAGTTTACTTTCCCCTCTTTCTCCAATATGGGACAACTCCCACTCTTTATATTTCAATACACTACAAAACCACTAAGGCGTAATTAGGAAAAGAATACTTTTATGACCAAACACGACAACAGGAACTTCAGACGCATATAACAATAATGATGGCAATATATGTTGAACCTGTGTCTATTATCGAGAGAATTTTGACAAAAGAAGTTGTGAGAAATAAATTTTAAAACCAAATGACAGAAGCATTTACCTGAAAAGTCCATGCATTTGATTGGCGCTTCTAGATTCCAATGCCTTTTTAACCCGAATATATCCATTGTCTTCCCTGTCAATCTTGACTTCACGTGGATAAGTCCTCGAAAGTTCTCCCAGAGGACCCTTTACTTTTAGATATTGGCCTTCCAATGTAATTGTCACGTTGGATGGAACTTCAATTGGATGTTTTCCTATGCGGGACTCCTTACATTCTATGGTCTTTCTCAAAAAGCCAATGCGAGCTACAGGGACGTTAGGAGTAGAGATTCTACTGCTCTCACCCAAAAACACTGATCTCAAAGTGCTGAAACATGACATGACGAGTATTAAACCAAATGTGAGACTTTCACTGCTTTCATGCAATTACATCAGCAAACGGAAGCCAATATGAATGACCGCAAACATATTTTTCCACCATAATAGTCTGTTAATTGGCATACATACTTGTTGATAGAAAAATGTATGACCAATCCCCCTTGATCTACGTACTAAAAAGCAGCTCAGTGGTTAGTAGTGTGTTGAAATTGTTTTGAAGGTTGCGTCAACAATACACTGTTTAAAGGAAATGAAAACTTAACTTTGTAACGAGAATTCATTTGATAAACAAGCTAATAAGGCTCTCTGTAAGGCTTGGTTAACAAATGGGCCAGGTTTGACTATTTGAGCAAAATGAGATCAAAAGCAGCTTAATTTATGACAAGTTTCAAAGACAAAGGCTCATTTAGGACAAGCTTATGTTCTGGCTCGTTCATCAGCATAAAAAATTACCCAGCTGGACCTTACCGCTCAGCTTAGAATTATAACGCATATCATCATCTTGCGCCAATAAATCGATAAGCCACGCAAAACCCATTTCCAGGTTACTCTCAACCAGCATTCAGTAAATGCTTCTGTAAATTTAATGTAATTTAAAACGGAAAAACATTTCTTTGAACACTTGCAGATACCATATCTAACAGAGTCAAGATCTTGAGAACAAAAAGATGAAAAACAAATATTCTGATATTGAATCTCAGCATACATGAAAATCAAACTCTTCTCAACCCATCCAGCTGAAAAAACACATAACATTTCATTAAACCCAGAAAAATTCTTGACCTTGGAAGTAATAAACCACCATTTTCGTGACCCAGACACAGCCAACGAAAGAGAGGTGAAATTACACACAGCAAAGCATGGAAAGGCGTAATTGAGAGGAAAAAGAAGAAGAAGAAGGGAGAACTTGGAGTTGTACCTTGTTTGAAAGGAAGAGCTGATAGAAGAAGCCATCGTCATTGTGAAGAAGGGCAGCTTTGAGTATCACTCGGCAGCTTTTCCGCTTGCTGATAAGGAAAAAAATGGAAGAGTGGGCTACACTCAGCAATTTTACCCTGACCAAATTATCCTCCTGCGGGATAAGTCTAAGTAATGTTTTCAGCATTTTTCTGTCTTATTGGGTCGGGTCGGGTTAAGAATTCAATCAATATCTTATGGAACTTATGGACTTATGTAAGGCACATGACATAATGAAATGCAAGGCCTTCTTCTCCATAATATAAGCTTAATCTAATCATGCATCAAAGCTTACAATATGCTTTGGTAGTCTATTTCCAATTGCTTAATAACATATGTTTATCCCACTTTGTAAGAAATGGGTGTAGAGAGATAGATTCAACATGTTTAATTTTTGTAACACACACAAATACCAAAGGAAAGCCTTAGGGATTATTTTAAGTTTGTCATCCTACAAGCCATCATATTCTTAATTTAGATATAACTATGGCAACAATGATCTTTGCAAATTAAGACCTAGACAACTAAGCTTGATACAAAAGAAAATATATTGTAGTTTAAAAGAATTGTATATGAGGGCATACTATGTAGTACGGACATGGCAAAATAGAGTCGTGTCCGTCAGACGGGCACGTATTTGTGTCAGACACCCACTGACACACGGTGGACACAGCTCGGACACGTCTGGAGACCGCTCAGACATTGCTTAATGGAATATATGCTCCATAGAATATATGCTCCATGTTTTTTAGAGGGGCTTATACAATATCAAATATGTATGAACATTTTGATGTTGGAAGTCTTAAAATACATCAATCAATATATATCATATTATGAATTCTGAATTTTTTTCTTAATTTTAAATTTTATAATATATATATATGTCGTGTCCGTGTCCACCAAATTTTAGAAGTTAGTGTGTCCCTGTGTCCGTGCCCGTGTCATGTCCCGTGTCCGTGTCTGTGCTTCTTAGGAGCAAGAGATGGTTTTCAGTAGTAAAATCTCTCTTTACATTACGAATTTCACCCTTTGCATGTACACAAATGCATCAAGAACTCCAAGCATCCAACATATCAAACTACTATTTAGAATAGGTAGCACAAGTGATGCTTGTAACTTTCAGCTTTCTGTAAGCAATTAAGTATAGCATCAAATTTGAGTTGCCAGAAACATGGATAACCTCCATACCTTCTGCATGAGAAAACCAGCAACAGCAGGTTTCAAGTACTTAGCAACTCCCTCTGTTGAAGCATGAGCTCTGTGAGCAGTACCAAATGCATCATTCACATAGAGATCTGCAAGGGAAGCTAGCTTCTTCGCAAATTCAGGATCATTTTTCTCCTCCTCCTTATAGAACCTAACGTTTTCAAGGAGCAAAACACCACCTTCTGGGATTCCAGCCACCAGTTTCTCAACTTCCTCTCCAATACAATCATTTGCCATCTTAACCTGCAAGAAAGCGTTAGAACAGTAATCAGCTGAAATAATCTAAAATTATGATTCTCATAAATGGTAAGAAAGAACAAGAAGGAAAATGAAGATATACCTCAACTCCAAGAAGTTCAGTGAGCCTCGGCACAAGAGGCTTCAGGCTGTACTTTGGGGTAACACCCTTGGGACGTCCCTAAAAGCCACCGTAAATACAGGTCAAACATTGAATCCATTTACTTATAGTCCCAGTTAATTGTCTGCAAAGGGAAGAATTTTAAACAGATATATATGAACTATACACAGTAACCTGTTCGTCCTAACAAAATAAATCCTAGTAATAGGCTTCAAACCAACCCAAAATAGAGAAACATCAACTGTTTGGATTCATGGAAATACATAAGCACATCTAAATATTATTGATCCACAAAATTTGTCAAATGATGTTTGGATAACCCGTTACGTGCAATAAATCAAAGAAACTTAAAAACTATAAACAAGAGCTCCTTCAGCAAGTTAGACAAAAACTAAATTTGGAAAAAGTTTTGATCCGTTAATATCAAATGCACATTTCCATATTCAAAACCCAAATTAAAGCCAATAATAAAAGAAATGAAAGTCCGCCTTAGTTGTTCAAAGCTCACGCAAATTTTAGGAATTGAAGTGAAGAAAAACAAAAAACCAAGTTTCCTTATCATCAATCAGAACTAGGATTCAGTAAGCAGAAATAGCAATCACAGGGAAGTATTGGCCAAGAAAGGAAAAGCGGATAACACTTCACTAAAATCGGCATAACTGATCTAGAAAGGAATACCAAACTCACATCCAAGTATAAAGAAGGAATATATCTGAATCACAGAAGGTTATGAATCAGGCTACATTAGGGTCTATACCAAGTGACTGGAGAGAATAACTTTGGCTTTACGATCCATCAAGTACTTGATAGTGGGCACAGCAGCACGGACCCTGGTGTCATCAGTGATATTACAGTTCTCATCCAAGGGAACATTCAGATCTACCCTGACAAAGACTCTCTTCCCCTTCAAATCTGCCTCTGTCAAAGTACCAACACTCTTCTTGGTAGCCATTTCCTAAGAACCAACCCCTGCAAAGATCACAAAAAGAAACCCAACAAATAAATAAATACCCAGATCAAAACACACAGAAACCCAGATGTAGATAAGGTTTAAAAGGTCGAAGATCATGGAAGAAACATACACTGAGTAAGTAACAGAGAGAGACAGAGATTGCGTATGAGATCAGGCGAGACCAAGACAGGACAACTGTGAGAGGGTATCGAAGGTTTTAGAAAGGTGTTGTTTCTAGGGCGAGGGCTACTAGGTGGGTTTGCGTTAAAGATGAGGTTTTTCTTGGGCTAAAGTTGATTGAATTGCTTCTCTCTATAAACTTATGGGCTACAAACCATGGATGGCTTTACTTTTTGCTTTTTCGTGTTTTCGTAAAAATAGAAATTTCGCGAGGAAAGAAAAGTATGTTTGACATTTCATGTCTTTTCCTTGTTCTAGAACCTAACCTCATTTCATTTGACCAGTTAGCTAATTAGTACTGATTTGGGTGGGTTCTGAAGCTCACAGGGGAGTAGCCCTTGTTTATAAATTTACCCAAATTTTTGAGCCGTGGTCTATTAGGTATTGTCCGCTTTGGTCTGCCAGGGTGGAGTTGCGACTCGAACCCCTGACCAAAGGATTTTGTTGGTCTCATGGACCACGCCTCTCACCACCTTTTTAGTTTGGGTGGATTCCGAAGCCCATAGGAGAGTAGCCCCCGCTTATGGATCTGCCCAAATCTCCGAGCCGTGGCCTATTAGGTGTTGTCCACTTTGGTCTGTCAGGGTGGAGTTGCGACTCGAACTCCTGATCAAAGGGTTTTGTTAGTCTCATGGACCACGCCTATCACCACTTGAGCTACTTTTTGGTTTGGGTGGGTTCCGAAGCCCACAGGGGAGTAGCCCCCGCTTATGGATCTACCCAAATCTCCGAGCCGTGACCCATTAGGTATTGTCCGCTTTGGTCTGCCAGGGTGGAGTTGCGACTCGAACTCCTGACCAAAGGGTTTTGTTGGTC
>JAOSBP010000009.1:1228239-1252853 GCA_027563825.1 Erythroxylum mucronatum
CCAGCTTAGGCAGTGTCAGTCAATGACCCTTCAGGAAAATTAAGTACCAGGATTAGGTCAAGTAGAAATGTCGGGCACCGGCATCGGGATCCAACAGTTATGGTCCCAGAGATAGTTCAGAATTGGGTTCCGCTGTCGGGGTCCGACAATGACCTTGTCGATACCAGAATCCTAGTAAATTGTTTTTGAAATTGAAAGGAAAACATTCAAGTACTTATAATCTACTATTATTTATGTAATTAATGTTACAAATAAATGAAAAAGGAAATTATTTCCAGGCGTATACCTCAAACTCTTGAAAATAAAATGCTTTTGTAGCCTAAGAGATCTTTCATATATAACCCTCAGGATCAATCATCTCTTTAAATGTAGATGTCATATGTTTGGAACACGGTCTAGACGGAATAAACCTAATAGAATAACAAATAATTTTATACAATTTGAAAAAATTATAAACCTATATAGCGTTTCATGCGATGTCACTTACATCGCATTGACTAGTATGATATATTTTCTTCCATCAGGTCTCTCAGCTCCAGGCAAGCTATCGTCTCCTTCATTCGCCATAGGGGTAGTGGATGATAGATGAGTAATGGATGGTGAAACATCAAGAGCAACAGGTGATGCTTTAACTGCAATTGGAGGCTCTGGAGGTGAAGGTGGTGATTCTGTTTCAGCTGGAGATTGTGATGGTCCACCCTCACAGTAAGTACCGCTGAACATGCGCCTGAACCTGGGCCGCATTACATCACATTATCTCTTTGGTCCTATATTTCTACCTGAAATTCATTGTTTAATGTAGTTTGTAGAAATATAAGAATTTGAACTATTACAATGCTTTACAGAATAGTTATAATATGTTATTGCCATTTGTTGAATATCATATTGAATTACAAACTTTGAATTCAATTAGAAATATAATTGTTATAGTCATAGAACAATAATGTAATTAGTTTGAAGTTGAGTCTGGTGTATTGCAAAGATAAATCACAAAGCAATAATTATTTAGTTGGATTCCAAGTGACATGAGAGTCGGTGAAAGTAAATAAGTCCCCGATGGCTGGATTCCCAAGAAGGGTCCTGGCATGTTCGAACGCACCAATGGACATAGTGAAAGTTCTTCCCTCACATGTAAGGTTTTGAATGCCTTCTTCCAACGACATTTCCGCTATTTCTAAACTTGTAGATGAAACGGTTTACCTACAACACAATTAGTATAGAACTTACATATTGTTAGATTTGATATTAGTTAAATGAACCTATCACTAAAACTCATACATACGTGAATTGACAAACGAGCTATGTGTAATTAGCAACTTTTCCAATGCAACTGATTTTCCTAATCCTTCATCGACTGTTGTGTCATTGCTCTCGTCTCCTTCAGCATACATGTCATCTTCGATATGCAAGCAAGCTTAAAACATGTAGTTTATACCATCAAATGTTAATAAATATAATATCTTCATAAAAGGGAATTAGATGTACAAAATAAGGAATGTGGATTTGTTCGGATAACACTATACACCTTGAAGCAAAAGATCAGTCATGGAAGGCAAAGAATCATTACTTAAAGAAGTGGAGATTTTTGCTGCATTATGTAATCCTTCGGCAGGGACAATTTTGCCACATTCCTCTCAACGGAATAAATTACTACCATCAGGAATCAGACGTCATGTCAACATTCCTTGATTAAGAATTAGAATTAAATATTTCCTACAATATATTGAAAATTTTGAAATGATCTTCTTTGTCGAATAAATTATTCACATACAAATACAAATTAATCGCTATCATCACTTAATTGAAAATTACAATCATCTTCATTTTCTAAAGAATAAGAATCAAAATCCGGCTCCTCTTTAGATCGCTGACCCTCGTCCTCCTCTCCAGATGAAATATTAACATATTCGATAGATGGATCGTTCAAAGGTTCATTATCATCATATGTGACAGATGCATTTATAAAATAAGCATCTTCCTGAAACGCTTCACTTTCAATTCTCTTTTGTCCTTTTTCATGTGATTCAAAAACACCTCTAGGTTTAACTTTGCAAACCACCAGCCAATCTGACTTATCTCGTCGTAAGCCAATACGAAACGTTAATTATCTCAATCTTCTTCAACTGTTGATGTCAACAAAATTGTATCGGCTATGTACTTTTGTTCCAACATTTGGAATCGGGTGAAACCAATCACACTTAAATATCACAGTTTGCTTGATTGGAAATACAGGGTACTCAACTTCAAGGATCTCAATTACTTTACCATCGTAATCCAGCATTTCGCCCTGTATGAAAACTTCACTATTTATTGTTGACATGCTATGACCATGATATTCTGTATGAAATTTGTATATATTAACGAAATACACCGGATACGATTTAACAATTCGTAGAGGTCCCTTAGGAAGGTCACAAATGACTTGTTCTGTATTGAATTTTTGAAGGCCTACATAAAAAGATATTATTATATCAAAGAGTATAATGTTATTTCAACACTTAAAATCTTATAATTCAATTATTAGAATATTTGTTAGTGGAAACTTACATATCTCTCAAACTATCGTGCAAATTGTATTCCAACCTTATTATTTACTTGATCTTATGTGCTGTTTGGCATGATCTCGTGTAATTGGCAATGATTTATATTCCGTCGCTAATTTTTAGTCGCTAATTCTCAGTTTTCTTATAGTGAGAGATCTTAACTCAAAAGATTAGTTATTAGCCATCATAATGAGTATTTCCACAAACACACAAGTAATGTTCTATATGAAATTCTCGTGTCAATTTAGCTCAATAAATTTGTTCTCTAATAAACATTTGTATGTTTATTTAAGTATTTTAAGTATTACCTCCAACTTAATGAAAGATACATCTATAGCTTGGTAGTAATACAATAATGAGTAAAATATCGATCCTCGTAAGGAAGTACTAGAAAACTAGTACACTATCCTAATATTACCTAACTAATTAAATAAAAATTATTTTTCTTGAGATTTAAAAATAAAATAAAATTGAAGTAAACTGAAGATAAAATCACTGGAGATTACCAAGATTGGAAGATTACCAAGTCTGAGAAATCTATTAAGCATACTAAGCATTCGGACGCTGCGTTTGGATGAAAACATTACCTTCATTTTTCTAAGATCCTTTTTTATGTTTTACTCTTGGAACTGGCAAGGTCCCGCCCAATGCAGGTTAACTGATTCAGAAGAACTCTGGATTTCCTTTATGATCCAAAACCAATTACTTCCAAGCTGGATATATTTTTCTCCTGTTCCAACCTGTAGCTATTTTAATTATGGTATCTACACTACACATATATGAATCAATATCTTTGGTCTGATCACGTGTATTGGGATACTTGTGATAGAATCCAGAAAACAAATAAGGAAAAATATGTATTTGTTATAGATTTCTGAAAAGAAATATAAACGATAAACTGGTTTCAAGGATCAGGACCTCCAGCCTACGGCTCATACTCTTACTTTAACAGTATACGCAATATCTTCGCTATTCATATTTATTAAGAATCTGTTAAAAATAATAGATTCGATTAGCTGACATCCAATCATGAGGTTGTTAACCTCCCTAACTAAACTCATATAAGTATATATATATTATATTTACTATACCTGTAAATATTATTATGAGTTGTATATCAACTCGTTGCTACTGAGAGCTAGAAATATGGAGTAAAGTGAGTTCTTTAATTAATGTGATTTGACTGCTTTTGGCATAATACACTGAATTTGAGCTCCATATATCCGTAAAATGATTAAACAATAAGGTTCCTGGATATCAATTAATGCCATCAGGGTCTCCCTCAAGCAGTGTTGTTTATATGACATCACTGCTTTCATCATAAGATTCCTCCGGAAAATCTAACTGCTCAACCAAAGGAAATATCTAAGAACCAAGAAGAAAATGGGACAGCTAACAAACCACTACAAGAGAGTTTCTTATAAGAGGTCATTCAACTTAAAACTACTGTTCAAGTGGGTCTTCCAACTTCTTAGAAAACTGTGTCGGTCGGGGATGTAGATGTGCATAATATCTCTTTCCGTGGGGGATCTTAGCTGTCACTATCCTCATGCAGTTATGTATTCATATATTCATGCAGTTAGTAGTCAGGTACTGTGGTATTATCATATTATTCATATACTATAATCATATTAGTCATATATCTTCCTGTGTTACTGGAATGGGATGAGATAGGAATACTTTACTCTTTTCTTTTGGGTAGTTAGGCCTCCTATACTTTGGGAGTGGCCACTTGGGAAGGTTTTATTGAAATGGTGTGTTATCAATTATCATGGTTTCATTCTTATGGTGTCTGGTTAGACAAAAGGCATCATTATTTCAAGTTCAACAAGAATTTCGTCTGAACTAGATATGTTTCGATGGCTAGTTAAGGTACTTCCTTCCCACTCTCGTTTAGCTTGAAAAATCGATCGAAAAGGTAAAATTAATTTGTATTTTATGTAATAGCAAACTAAGACCTGCTTGATCAGCAGTTAGCTGATAGCGACCCAGAAAATGGGAAAAAATGTAAAACGTGAAGGGAAAAAGAGTTGCGAACTCACAGCTTGCAACCAACAGTTTCTTGGAGTGAATTGTCAGGTAGGAGTGAATTCGGAATACCAACAAACCTGCCTAGGGCCCATTGGGGGCGGCTACAGTTGAAGTATGGGGTATGTATCATTAAAGCGGAGCTAAATCCAAATGTTCAACAAGCTTGATGCACAAACAATAGCCACATGTTTCACACATTTTGTAAACGGACCCACATGATGAAGCTGAGTCAATCAGTCAATTGCTTTGTTTCTCTTTATGAGACGTGCAATGGGTTAATCACCGCTGCTTTCTCATCGCTCAAGGATTTAAAGTTTGCAGAACAAGACAGTGTCTTTTGGTTACATCCGCAGTCTAGTAGACGTTACTGCTTACTTTATGGAGAATGGTTAGATTAGTAAAGAATCTTTGTTGTGAGACAAACCAAAGAAAACAAAAAGAATCATTCTTTACTTGAGCTTGCAAAACTGTTCATCAACTTTGGAACTCCCCTTTTCTTCTTGGGTGTGCTAAAGGTTTTTGTTTTGTTTACTCTAGTGGTTTGTACTTTGTAATCAATTTTATTTATCATGGACTTTCTTTACTCCGATTGGGTTTCAGGGTCAGCTTCAAAATTCTCGTCCAGGTCTACGCCAACACCCACGGAGTCTCTATTGCTTTCTTGTTTTCTTAGTTATCCTTGCATGCCTTCCTTCCTGTCCTTAAATATTCTTCTTCAACATGTTTCTGTTTATTTTAATGGTTAGTTGTCGACACTCGTGGAGAGTACAATATTAGTGAGTAGTGAGTTCCTGAATACACCCTGTTGATTATTGTTGTTTCACTTGAAGATCTGTAGAATTATTTATTGTATATTACTTACGTCGATAACTACTTGTTGATAAAGTAATCTTGTACACAAGTCAGAGAGAATCTATGTAAAAATGTCGTTTAAGTGCAGAGAGGTCAAGCTGTGGGTGTTCATTTTGGTAATAACATCATTGCTGATTCCTATTTTTGTGTTTAGGTTGTGGGGTGCGGGTAGTGGAATCGATCGAGGGCTTTGATAGAAATGGGTATCTTGAAGATTGACAGGCGTGGCTCTAAAGTACTCTTCCCAAGGATGCTGATGCTATTGATACTTGGTATCTGTGTGCCCATGGAAGTCGTGGGTAAGGCTGGAAATGCAAGTGCTGCTTCTTCTAGGCCAAATAGTGTGAATATAGGAGCTCTGTTTACTTATGATTCAGTTATTGGAAGAGCAGCGAAGCCAGCAATTGCAGCTGCAGTTGAAGATGTAAATTCTGATTCCAGCATTCTTTCTGGGACGAAATTGAATGTTATTTACCATGACACTAATTGCAGTGGGTTTCTTGGAACCATGGAAGGTAATTCTGTGAGACTCAAAACCTTCAAACGTATTCTAGAATCGCCTTCTTCACAGGACTTCGGATTTTCCATACATTAATTAGGCATTGGTGGTAGAAAACTCGAACTGCCACTGAAACACTTAATTTTCGTATGTCAATTTGGAAGTGTCTTTTTCTTAATCTTCCGTGTTGCTTCAGCCTTTACCTTTCTCTTCCAATCATACTGTTTTGATCCTTTGTTTGTGGTCTGCATTGCAGTTTCCTCTTACCTTTCAGTATAGAAGCGTCACTTATGTAATGAGCTTTCCTTTTCAACTTCCAGATGATTGATAGTTGTATCCATGAACTGTGATTCTGACAGCATTATAGCTGAGCTCTTATTTTTTAGCTTTATTTGCTTATGCTAGTCTTGACTGTCGGTAGAAATTTTGGGAAGAGTTTTGTACTGTGTTGGTATGATTTGTGATCTCATAAACTTCAATTTAATTGGCTACAAAGAGAATCTTGAATTAGAGGAGATTGGTGCTACTCGCTAAAGAAATTAAAATTCATGCATTGTGTTTAAGTTGGAAGTAGTAGGAATTCAGGACTTCATTTAAAATCATAGTAAATAGAACAAAATTTTCAAGTAAATGAGTGTCTACTAACTCCTATCCGTGTATCAGCACGCGTACTAGTTGTTGTCTTAAATGTTAAATTTAAACTGCTTAGTCTCCTCTTCTCACCACTCTGAGAAAAACATAGCAACGATTTTGATGGAAGCTTACATGCGATGTAGCTCTGCAGCTGATGGAAGATGACATAGTTGCTGCAGTTGGCCCCCAATCTTCTGGGATAGCTCATGTCATATCCCACGTTGTTAATGAACTTCGTGTACCACTGTTGTCATTTGCTGCAACAGACCCCACACTTTCTGCACTGCAGTATCCATATTTCGTTCGCACCACCCAGAATGACTATTTTCAGATGTATGCAATTGCTGATTTAGTCACATATTTTGGATGGAGAGAGGTAATTGCCATTTTTGTAGATGATGATTATGGCAGGAATGGGATATCTGTACTGGGTGATGCCTTGGCAAAGAAACGTGCAAAGATATCTTACAAGGCTGCTTTTACACCTGGAGCATCAAACAGTGCAATCAATGAATTGTTAGCTGGGGTAAATCTGATGGAGTCTCGGGTTTATGTTGTACATGTAAACCCTGATTCTGGTCTGTCCATCTTTTCTGTTGCTAAGAGTCTTAAAATGATGACCAGTGGCTATGTTTGGATTGCTACAGATTGGCTTCCTTCTATTTTAGATTCAATAGAACCAGCTGATCTTGACAAAATGAATCTATTACAAGGGGTTGTTGCTCTTCGACATTACACCCCAGATACCAGACTCAAAAAGAAATTCATGTCTAGATGGAACAA
Source organism: Erythroxylum mucronatum (assembly GCA_027563825.1). Lineage (NCBI taxonomy): Eukaryota > Viridiplantae > Streptophyta > Magnoliopsida > Malpighiales > Erythroxylaceae > Erythroxylum > Erythroxylum mucronatum. The sequence goes on from JAOSBP010000009.1 coordinate 1,235,581, forward strand.
CCTAAAATATAAGAGTGCTGGACCTGCTGGGTTCAATACTTATGCTCTTTATGCTTATGATTCAATATGGTTAGCTGCTCGTGCTCTTGATGTTTATTTCAAAGACGGTGGAAGTATATCTTACTCCAAAGATCCAAAGTTGCTTAACACAAATGGAAGCTCATTGAACTTGCAATCACTGCGTGTTTTTGATGGAGGCCAACAGTTCCTCCAGATACTTACTGGAATGAATTTCACAGGTGTAAGTGGTCAGGTTCAGTTTGATTCAGACAAGAATTTAGTTCATCCCACATATGAAATTCTTAACATTGTGGGAACAGGTACCCGCATGGTTGGTTATTGGTCAAATTTCTCTGGTCTTTCAATGGTTTCTCCAGAGAAATTATATGCAAAGCTGCCCAACATTTCTGCAAGCAATCAACGTCTTTACACAATAATATGGCCAGGTGAAACGTCAAATGTTCCTCGAGGGTGGGTATTTCCATACAATGGAAAATCTCTAAGAATTGCGGTGCCCAACAGAGTGAGTTACCAAGAATATGTTTCTAAAGACAACAATCCCCCAGGTGTCAGAGGATACTGCATTGATGTATTTGAAGCAGCATTAAATTTGCTTCCATATCCTGTCCCGCGCATTTATATTTTATATGGAGATGGTAAAAGGAATCCAGAGTACAGTGATCTTGTCAATGCAGTTGCAGAAAATGTGAGTATCTTACTTGTATCTATTGTTAATGTGAACTGTAATTTCTTCTGGGTCTTTGTTAGACTGTCTCAGGTGCTAATGCTGTGCTATTTTCTCTGATTCTCTTCTGCTTCAAGAATTATGATGCAGCTGTAGGGGATATCACAATAACTACAAATAGGACAAAAGTTGTAGACTTTACGCAGCCTTATATGGAATCTGGACTTTTTGTAGTTGCTGCTGTCAAGGAGCAAAAGTCTAGCCCATGGTCCTTCCTTAAGCCATTTTCTTTCCCAATGTGGTGTGTTACTGGTGCTTTCTTTCTTTTCGTGGGAGCTGTAGTATGGATTCTTGAGCACCGTATCAATCCAGAATTCCGAGGTCCACCAAGGCAACAGCTAATAACGATATTCTGGTCAGTACTGCCCCTGATTATTAGAAGGTGCCATCTTGTGCAGTCTTTAATTGTTGTCTGCACAGAAAGGTTCCTACTTCAAACTCTGTTTTAGGGCACGTATGCCATATGATTTGGCATTGCATGGATTCCCGTAAATCTCCACTTGCTTCTTGATTGACAAACTAATAAAAAGGAAATGTGGTGAATACTGTAGTTGCAGTGGATCCTCAGCATCTACTTCTGTAGCATATGTAAAGATGCTAATGTTGGTCCAAAAGATGTTTACATATAGATCATATGCAGTGGTGCATGGTAATGCTTAGGTTCTAGTAATAGTTAAATACTGTGTACATACAGGATGTCTACTTGACATGTTACTTTTGAAGGCTTTTATAATTTCTTGAATAACTGTGCTACTGTGTTATATAATCTGACTGATTGTATTTTTCATCTTGCAGGTTTAGTTTCTCAACCATGTTCTTTTCACACAGTACGTGATTTAAGCCTGATCTTCTGCATTCTGTATTTGCTTGATCAAATAAATTCGGAAGCAGAAATTCCTAATTTTATCTGCTGCTTGGGCATTATGTAGGGGAGAATACTGTGAGCGCTTTAGGACGTTTGGTGTTGATCATATGGCTATTTGTTGTGCTGATCATCAATTCAAGCTATACTGCAAGTTTGACATCCATTCTCACAGTGCAGCAGTTAACATCTCGAATTCAAGGCATTGACAGTTTGATCTCAAGTAATGAACCAATTGGAATTCAAGATGGATCATTTGCGTGGAAATACCTGATTGATGAGCTCAACGTTGCAGAATCCAGGATTATAAAACTGAAAAATCAGGATGAATATTTTGTCGCTCTTCAACGAGGACCACAGAGTGGAGGGGTGGCTGCAATTGTTGATGAGCTTCCTTACATTGAACTCTTTTTATCAAACACGAATTGTAAATTCAGGACTGTGGGGCAGGAGTTCACAAAAAGTGGATGGGGATTTGTGAGTACCACAAGTTTTAACTTTCCATTATATGACTGACAAACATTTCAATGTTGCTACAGCTGTAGTGCTTCTTTTCAGAAAATAGGGTGGTTCAGAAACTTTTAGATAAAATTTGAATTTTCTTTAAAAGATAACCTTGAATCACAGTGAGCCAGATGTTGAAATGAAGATAAGCTACAGTTTAGGTTACAAGGAAACAAGGGGCAGAGTATGCAAACTTGTCGGGGCATTTGATTACGTACTTCTTTTTAGTTGCAAATTATTTTCTCACTTTGGAAACCAAAAAAAAAAATCCTATTATGGTTTACCAATTTTTATTCAGTAGTATAAGCCATAACAAGAGTACATTCTACATTTTCTGTTCTTTCTATGTTTGCATTAGTTTATGGGTTTGATGTTTTGTACATTGTTATCATGTACAGCATGCTATTCACAGTCTTATTTCTTGTGTTGATTATTGCTGGTCACCAGCAGTATCTCCCCTAAACTCATCATCAAACTTCTGTAGTTGAAATTCCATTATTTTCTCGACTACTTAAGGCAACTTTTGTAATTTTCTTAGCTTTGACAAGATATTACTTATAATTGCAATTACTGATACTCCTCCACCTTTTATTATTGTGTGAGTTCATGATTTCTCTTATATATTCTTCAATTAGATGTTTATTATGTGCACCTGTTAGCTTCTATCTGATTTCTTACGCAGTCATTTCATGTCCAGTTACCTATATATTGTTGAAGAACTTCTTACTCATTTGTTGTGTTAACCTTTAGCTAAAATTATAGATGTTGTACTTTTTTTGTCTGAATTTACTGCTTATGATGAGCCATCACACAGGCAAAAGAAGAATTTTGGTGTTTGAGTAAAGATGAAGGGTTTGATGAAATTCTTTTGAGAAGCTCGCACATATTAAATTGTCTTGTTGCAGGCGTTTCAGAGGGACTCTCCCCTTGCAGTTGATTTGTCAACGGCTATCCTTCAACTATCAGAAAATGGGGACCTCCAAAAGATCCATAACAAATGGCTAACACATACTGAATGTTCTATGCAAATTGGCGAAGGTGAAGATAGCCGGCTTTCCCTGAAGAGCTTCTGGGGACTTTTCCTCATCTGTGGGATCGCATGCTTCATTGCTCTCACCATGTTCTTCTGTAAGGTCTTGATTCAGTACAGTAGGTTTGTTCCAGAGGGTGGCGTCGAGGAAGAGGTGGAAGAAATTGAACCAGCAAGGCCTAGACGTTCACTACGCTCAACTAGCTTCAAGGATTTGTGTGATTTTGTAGACAGGAAAGAAGCAGAGATTAAGGAAATTTTGAAGCGTAAGAGTAGTGATAACAAGCGACAAGCTAGCCCGAGTGCAGATGATCGTGCAAGTTCACCTACTTAGGAGAACTTTATTTGTTGCTTGGTGTACTTTCCTCTGGTAATTTTGAGATCAATACAGCTTCGTGTTTGTAGTTATACAACAAACTTAGCACTGTGGTATTCCAAAATTCTCGAGGTTTAGGTAAGTGGCCTGGATCAGAGGTTTTGGTTTGTTGAGGTTGCTAAGATTCTATTTTATAGAGAAATCTTAGGCCAATCGGCAATCACTCATTTTAATTCTTAAACCAGCATTCTTGAGGCTAAAGTCAGATGATGTGGTGTTCTATTGTCCAGGTCCTATATTGCCTTAAGGAGTGTTGTTTCTATCTTTGAACCAGAGAAATTGGTTACTTATGTTACATTTTGTGGCATACTAAGGTGCCTTATACTTCTCTACGTAAGGATATCCTTCCCACTTAAAGATCAGAACTGTTTCAAGATGTAGATAGTCTTGCATTTTAGTCCCTTAGTCGAGGGGAAAGTGATTTTTCTTCTATGACCAATGTTGGAGCTTATCTTTATTGTTGTTACCAAGATTCAAGATGTCCACACTGATGTAGTCTTTCTTTAGAAATTCAAAGAAATTGTATTAATAAATGAAGTGTCTGAAGGAGTTTAAATCAAGAATTTGGGCATAGAGTCCTTGGTGATTTGCATCAAAAAGTGACATAAATAGTCTAAAAGTCTCATCGAAAAGATGATAAGGTCGAAAATATCCACATCTGCTTTTGATAATGTTGGAATAGGACCTGAGATATGTATATGTTGAGAGCTCAAAATGCTGACTTAATATCAGCTTGCACTGCCAGTATTTTCCACTCAACCTTCTTTCTCAGCAAGAGAATCCAGCTGTAGTTCCTCCTTTGCTAGCACTTACTGTTCCAAGCTCCATCTTCTAGCTATACTCATCACTAGAACCCTGAGATCAATGCAGGACAAGATGGTTTCTCTTATTCAAGATGTTGTGTTTAGTATAAAGCTACTCTTTTCTTGAATTTTGCTATTAAAAATTCTATCACTCTTTTCTCTCCGAATGACATAAATTCCAAAGCGAATAGTTAACTTAAAAGAGGTTGACATCCTCTTTCTCCGGTAACTTCATGTTGGAACAAGATTTATAATAACGTTTCGTACCGGCCGGTACGGGCTAGTATGGTCCGTGCCAGACCAAAATCGGTACAAAACAGAGAGTTGATTGTACCATATTTAAATACCGATCGATATCAGTTGGTATTCAAAATATCAGTCAAATATTGGCCGATATCGGAAATTTAAAAAAATAGGTGGACTTTTTTGTAAAATTTTCAAAAAAATTTAAACTCTCACTCCCTCCCTCCCGCCTCTTCTTCCCCCCTCTTTTTTTCAAAGTTTTTTAATTATTTATTTTATTTACTTCAACTTTTATAATTATTGTGAATTATTATGGCCTTAGATTTTAGGATTAGATTATCCCTCTTCGTGGGATTGACACCTTAGATGTTGTACGAACGACTCATACTCTTATGGATTATCGAGGTTATTAATTAGAACTTGTACATCAGAAAACTACAATCAATCGCTCTCACCTTTGGCAAAGAGGCATAGGGGTTAGGTGTTTCGTTGGAAAAATAGGCAAGCAGTTGATTGGGGTTTAGGTAGGAGTACTTATGTTTGCTTGAGGTGTGAGTTGGGTTGATTTGGCAATTGGAAATCGATAAGTGGACCCTTTTACAACGTTGTTCTTATCTTCTACAATTTTGGCCATTCCCATCGCATCGTAGAGTGTGTTGGGTTTAAACAAAGACATTTCCCTCTATATATCCTCACGTAATCCAGATAAAAAACAATTTAAGAGGTTGGTGTTTGTGAGGCCATTGGTTCGAGTAGACAAGGCCTCGAATTCGCTGAGGTAGGTTGCCACAGTGGTACATTGTTTGAGCTTGTAAAGTTGAGCCTCATGGTTGAGGAAAGAGGATGGCCTAAACCTTAATTCGAGTTATCGAGTGAACACATCCCAAGTAGAAAGTTGTCCTGTGGAATACATCCATTAGTACCATTGAAGTGCTGGCCCGGTCATATAAAAGGCAACTGTGGTCAATTTGTGATCGTTAGGTGTATCATGGTAGGTGAAGAAATGCTCTATCTGGAAAATATCACCAAGGACATTTTCTCCTATAAGGAGTGGTATTTCGAGCTTGGGTAGGCAGGTGGGTTCTGTTTGTGGTAGCAAGGGTCAACGTAGGGTAATTTGAGATAAGGTTTGGGTTGAGGAAGATGAACCTAAAGGGGTTGGTGTGGGGTAGTTGGGAAGGGAAGCAGGGGAGGCTAGGGTCTCCATTTTAGTTAGGTTGGCCAGTACTTCTGTCATGATTGCTTGTTGGGTTGCAAAAGAATCATGTACGAGTTAGAAGGCACTAGAGTGTTGTTGCATAGTAGTGCTCAGCAACTCGAGCTTAGAAAGCAAAGAATCGTGATGGGTTGGATGGTCTTTGATTTTGGTCAACTGTTCATCTACAACCTTTGATCTAGTGGTGACACCTTCTGTCATAGTTCGGCTCTCAATGAAAGCGCCAATGTTGCGTTTTAGAGGAAAAGAGTCAGAGAAGACAATTAGAAACCTATTTCATTCATCAGCTACTTTTTTTATAACATTGTTGTAACAAACTTTAGCCAGCAATGCCAACTCTACAACTCATAACAAACATTTTAAAAGATATATTATTTTGTTCTTGACACAAAATCAGTGAACCTAGCGGCTTCAGATCACCTGTGCCACTTACCCTGTGTCCTCTGTGCCACAAATCATCCCAACCATCCATTTGATTAGTTTGGATGGTTGGGATGATTTGTGGCACAGAGGGCACAGGGTATGTGGCACAAAAGATCTGCTCCCAAACCTAGCTGGCCTTCTAGAATCTCGTATGCTTCTTCTGATCATTTGGTTTGTAGAAGTTTTTGGTTTCCTGCCTCGACATGGGCCTGTCTCGGTTGTTGGTCTCGCATCATGTTGGTTCTTCTACTTTTAGACCTGTGTACTTCAGGCCAAAAGGGCAAAATGAACCTTAATATTTACACTAATGTACAAAATAGACCCTAACATTTTATGAGGTACAAATTGAATCCTAACATTTGTAAAATGTTTAAAATAAACCTTAACATTTGGAAAATGTTCAGATTGAAACCTGACCACTAACAGTGTTAAGGCATCGTTAGTTAGCTACTAACGTGACCAAAAAATTACTGACATTTAATTTTTTTGAATTTTTGGTTGTGAGAGTACCCAACAAAAGCTGACGTGACATTTTTAAAAGGAGGTGGTCCCACCTCTAACTTATGTTGCGTTTTGGGTGAAAGCTGTACACGAGACAATACTCTCTTGTATATATTCATCAGAAGATTACAGAGTTATATACATGAGCTGAGCACAAGTTACTCCCCAATTTATGGAGTTCCCCTAAATACAATAACCTAAACTAATCTCCACAATCTACGGTCTTACAAGTCAACACTTCTATATACTATTTTGGAAACATATATTTCCTAACACCACCCCTCAAACTGGTGCATGTATATCACACATGCCCAGTTTGGACAAAGTTGAACTTAGAACCTGTCTTGTAACTCCTTTGGTGAGTACATCCGCAAGCTGTAATTCAGATTTAACGAATGGAATATCAATGATACCTCCATCAAGTTTCTCTTTAATAAAAAACCGATCAATCTCAACATGTTTTATCCTATCATGTTGTACGTAATTCTTTGCAATCTCTATTGCAGACTTACTATCACAACATAACTTCATTGGACTTTCTTGACAGAAGCCGAGTTCTGCTAGTATACCCTTTATCCATAGTAACTCACAAATACCAAGAGCAATACCTCGAAATTCTGCCTCAGCACTTGACCTTGCCACCACCCCTTGCTTCTTGCTCCTCCAACTCACAAGATTACCTCCAACAAAGCAAAAATATCCAGAAGTTGAGCGCCTGTCACTGACTGATCCACCCCAGTCTGCATCAGTGTAGCCAATGATATTCGAATTATCATTCTTTGAAAACAGAATTCCTTTTCCAGGAGATCCTTTCAAATATCTAATAATTCTTTCAGCAGCTAGAAGATGAGAAGTTCTTGGATTATGCATGAATTGACTAACCACGTTGACTGCATAAGAAATATCAGGTCTAGTGTGTGTCAAGTAAATCAATTTGCCAACCATCGCCTGATATCGTTCTTTATCAACAATTTCGTCCTCTAAGTTTGATCCAAGCTTATGATTAACTTCAATCGGTGATTCTGCTGGTTTACAATCAGACAGACCTGTTTCATCTAGTAAGTCCAGTATATACTTTCTTTGAGACAAGAAAACACCATATTTAGATCGTGCTACCTCAATTCCCAAAAAATACCTCAAGGTACCCAATGCTTTCATCTCAAATTCTGAGGATAGATAAGTTTATAATGCCATAATTCCATCTTCATCATTTCCTGTAATGATCATGTCATCCACATAAAGTAATAATACTGTAATCTTCTCCCCTTTTCTCTGGAAAAATAAAGTATGATCACCATTTGCTTGTTGGAAACCAAATAATTTCATGGCTTGAGTAAATCTGCTAAACCAGGCTCTAGGAGACTGTTTCAAGCCATATAATGATTTTTTCAATCTGCATACCTTTCCCGAGTTATCAAATCGAGCAATACCTGGTGGTGGTAACATGTAGACCTCTTCTTCAAGCTCCCCATGTAGGAATGCGTTCTTTACATCAAACTGTAACATTGTCCAATTCCAATTCGCAGCCAAAGAGATGACAATTCTCACAGTATTCAATTTTGCCACAGGAGCAAATGTCTCTTGGTAATCCACTCCATAGGACTGTGCATATCCTTTAGCCACTAACCGTGCTTTAAATCTTTCTATGGTGCCATCAGCATAGAACTTAATGGCATAGACCCATCTGCAACCCACAACGTTCTTTCCTTTAGGTAGATCAACTAATTCCCATGTCTCGTTCTTTTCTAACGCAATCAGCTCTTCTTCCATTGCTTGAGTCCACCTAGAATCCATCAAAGCCTCCTGTACGGTACTAGGAACAAAGACAGAGGCAATATTTGACACAAATAAAGCATGTGAACATGATAACCGATGATCAGATACATAATTTGAGATGGCATATTTAGCATCAGGTTCATATCTATCTGGTGGTTTACCCCTACTACTCCGTGGTGGTAATGTGTATTTGGTAGGAAGAATTGGAGCAGGGTTAGGATCAGATGTTGGTTTTTCAGTTTCAAGTGTAGTGATAGGGTCAGAAATTGTTTGAGGCTCAGATATAGGTGGTTGATTACTGACTAGAGGTTCAATAGGCTCCACATGGTTTTCAATATCAATATTCGAAACAGAATTAGGTAAAGAAGAATTTTGTACCCCAGTAGGAACCGGACTTGGACAAGTTGACTGTGTCAGTTCTATGGTATGCACATCACTACTCTGATTCTGAGAAACATTATCTACATCTGTCAATCTTGTACCTGTACTAGAGATAATATCAAAGGATAGTACATTAGAAATATCAGTCTCGGATCCTAACTGACTCTGTTCATCTGACTTATATTTTTTGTAATACAACACATCCTCATGAAATATAACATCCATAGAAATGAAAAATTTTCTACTCGGTGGATGATATGCTATATAACCTTTTTGTTGTGAACCATAGCCCACAAAAACACATTTGATAGCTTGTTCACTCAATTTCATTCGCTGTGTATGAAGATGTACAAACACAGTACATCCAAAGACCTTAGGAGGTAATTTTAATGCAGATGGGATTTCAACATGTTCAGCTAAAGTATCTAAGGGAGTTTTATAATCTAAAACACTAGATGGTGAACGATTTATCAGATATGCAGCGCAACTCAAAGCTTCTCCCCATAAGAACATTGGCATTTCTCCTTCAATTAATAGGGATCGTGTAACAGTTAATAGATGTCTGTTCTTTCTTTCCGCCACCCCATTCTGTTGAGGTGAATGAGGACAACTTAGTTGATGTTGAATACCTTCATTAGAAAAAAATTCTTTAAGCTCATTAGATAAATACTCCCCCCCATTATCAGAACGGATGCATTTAACATTGTGACCATAGACATTAGAAACCATCTTACAAAAAACTTGAACAATTTGACTGACCTCACTTTTATTTTTCATGAGATGTACCCAGGTTAATCTAGTGCAGTCATCAACAAACAAGACAAACCAACGCATTCCCTTAGTAGAATTGATAGGAGAAGGTCCCCATACATCCGTATGAATTAATGCAAAAGGTTTGGTAGAATAACTTTCAGAGATAGGAAATTGAGTTCTGTGACTTTTCGCAAGATCACATGTTTCACAAGCAAAATCAGAAAAACTTAATCCTTTAAATCGACTGGGAAACAACTGTTTAAGATATCCGAACGAAGGATGACCCAAACGTTTATGCCAAAGCCACAAAAACAATTTATTATCAGAACTATTCTTATTAATATCACTAGTAGTATGACAAACTCGAACTGCTGTAGAATTGCTCTCAGAATCAAGGTAGTAAAGTCCTCCACATTGCTTACCACTGCCAATCTCCTCCAGTGTCTTAGTTTTCTGAAATACAAAATCGTCAGAAGAGAAAGCAACAATACATTCGTGTTCCTTAGTTATTTGGCTGACAGATAATAATGAGCAATCAAGTTCAGGAACATATAAAACTTGGGAAATTGATAAGTTAGGTCCTAGGGCAACTGTCCCTATACCCTCAATTTTTGATGTGGAACCATTTGCATTGACAATTGCAGTCTTTGAGGTTTCTGGTTTTAGGAATTCAAAATTGTATCGATCACCAGTCATATGATCACTTGCTCCTGTATCTATTACCCAGTCTCCATTACTAGTATTAACATTAGACTTATCAGATTTAGGCTTACCTCTGTGTACACTCAGTGCAGCTGAAGTTGATGCAGGTATACTGGTGCTAGCGTTGGCAGCTGCGGATTTCTTCTTTCCTTTGGGATGCCATTCTGGATATCCTATAATTTGGAAGCAAGCATCCGCTGAATGTCCATCCATACCACAGTGAGAGAACTTCTTCTTCTCAGGAAAACCCACAATTTGATAACACTTTTCAACTGTGTGATTCTCACGGCCACAATTAGAGCACTTCATTTTTCCTTTCTTCTCTCCAAGTTTCTTTGCAGCAAGGGCAATTGTAGTCTCAGAATTCTTTCCCATCATTGCTCCTTGTCTGTTAGCTTCTGAGCATACCATTGCATATCCAGTCTTCACATTTGGTAAAGGTGTCATTGAGAGTACCCTTCCTCTGACACTATCCTGCGATGGATCAAGTCCAGCAAGGAAAACATAAACCCGCTATGCATTGATCATCTTCGCATATGTTTCTAGATCCTTTTTGCATTCCATCACACAATTTTCAATTGAATCAAACTCTCCCCACAGACGTTGAAGCTTCCCAAAATAGTTAATAACCGTTTCACCATTTTGGCGAAGCTGCATCGCCTCACAGTGCACCTGGTACGCTTTGGATGCGTCTTGGCTTACAGAGAACATCTCTTTCACTGATTCCCAGACATCGGATGCTTTAGAAATCCTCTAGAACATCAACCTAATCTCTTTCTCCATGGAATCTGTTATCCAGGACTTGACTTCACAATTGTTTCCCTCCCACTGCTCATACTCTGCAGAAGATTTGTCTTCTGGCGTAACTATGGAGCCAAATACATAGCCCCATCGTTTACGCCCTCGCAGTTTGTTTTCAGCATTGAGAGACCATTCTACATAATTAGTACCATCGAGTTTTTCAGGGGTCAAGGGTGAGTTGAATTCTCGTACCTGTAGTTCCCTATCTTGTTCACTCGATTTGGATCCACCAGAAGGAACGATTTCTGTGTTGTTCGTCATCTTCTCCGGATGGGAAAAACAAAGACTTGCTCGCTTGACTTTATTTGGTCAAGGGCTCTGATACCATGTACACGAGACAATACTCTCTTGTATATATTCATCAGGAGATTACAGAGTTATATACATGAGCTGAGCACAATTTACTCCCCAATTTATGGAGTTCCCCTAAATACAATAACCTAAACTAATCTCCACAATCTACGGCCTTACAGGTCAACACTTCTATATACTATTTTGGAAACATATATTTCCTAACAACTATATCCATCAGTTTTTACGATTTACTACCCATATCTAAATCTATTGGGTCAGGTAGTGCGGATATTCATTAGGTTGAAAACTCACTGCCATCCCTAGTCCTTATTTCATATTAAGCAATGATAATACGAATGAGAATGAATATAACGAAAAATGAAAATAGATATAATTGTTATAATTGTGATGGTTGGTTAGGACGAAAGAATGATTATCATTACCATTAATAGTAGTTGGTTTGTTAAAAATATTGAAAAATAAAATTTTAATATATTTTAATTAATTATATTTAATTTGTGCACCCATTTATGATGGTATAATGTTTAAAATCAAATATATTGCGATATTTTCTTTTCTATAGCTTAAAAAAATGCTCTAGCATTTATTTGCATCAACATATCATCAGCCAAAAAATATATTTACATCAAATTTTAATATATTTTAATTAATTATATTTAATTACTAAAAAAGAGAAAATAGATAATTAATTAATTATATTGTAATTAATTAATTATATTTAATCAATTATATTTTAATTATATTTAATTGTTAAAAAGAGGGAAAAAAAAGTATCATGGGCGTGACACGTGACACTTGCATGTAACACTGGAATGACTTTCATTCTTCTCACAATCGGAGATATGAAGTAATGCCCCAAACTTGAATATAGAAGCATTGTTTATTAATTCAATGATAATATATTACCAAACATACATTTTTTTCATTTCTTATTTATTGATATCTTTCCAAACCTATTAAACGAGCACCCATAAATGTTTTTTTTGAAAGTAGCACCTATAAATGTTAAAATTAACTACATAAAAAATTAGAAATTGTCATTTCATCACAATCACAAAAGTGTATGATTCTTTTTTTCTTTAACGGCAATTGTTAGCCCCTTCATATATAAACGACCCAAGTGAGATTGTCTTGGAAAAAATGTTTATATAACTTATGTACAAGTTTTGTACTTAGAAAACTTTTGTAGCAACAATATATCCAAATCCAATCAGACCATAAATCAGAAAAAGCATAAAAATTCCACATTAAGTACCGTTACTCCAACCCACTCGATTTTTCTTTTTCATACAATAATCAAACGTTTCTACATAAAAGAGAAATTATTGACGCCCACGTTCAAAATAAAGCTAACAGTGTGGAGACATGTCACGTTTGAGAGCATGAGTGCAAAATCTTTAGTCATCTCAATTAGATCGAGGAGTGTCGGAAGTTAGTTTGTGTTAAATCGCTATTTTCGACTTCTGATAATACTACTACCAACTGTGAAAGTGGGTAGATATAACAATACGCTCGTCTCATAGGTCAGAATCTATACAATTCAATAAGGCAGGAACAAACTCACGTTGCAGAAAAGCTTTCAAGTGCAAATGCACATTTGTCATGAATAGATCGCCTAAATTTTGCGACATTTTCTTCCAATTGGTTTATATATGACAAATATCAGTCGCATGTGAGACTGAGCTATAGTCCTATACTCCTATGCCTCAAGCACTGCACCTTTAGACACATGAAAAAAGCCCCGTACTCCAAAAAGCTAATGAGAATTGCACCTCCAGGGTCGAATTGTCAATGTTTGAGAACAAGACTTTTCTTTCATTAAACACAACCTAGGCCAAAGACAATCAGTGAAGCAAACTCAACTGTTGACATAACATAGTTGCACATGAACGGTTTCCGACTCTTGGCAACATTAAACAATTCCTTGTCATTACATGAAATGAGGCATTGCAAAGAGGGTGCCATCATGTGAATAAATGCAGACCTATATCCACTCTTAACCATCTTCACTCTAAATTTCTTCGGGCTACTGAAGCCATAATGGCTTCGCGTTCCTGGTGTAGCATCCTCAACGTTGTCAAGTTGAAAAGAATTGTTAAAGTCAGGTGGAAACTAGCTAGAGCTGGTGAGAAGAAACTGCCTCTGGACGTCCCTCCTGGTCACTTGGCTGTCGACGTAGGAGGAGCTGGGAAGAGGTTTGTTGTAAAAGCAGATTACCTGAACCACCCAATTTTTAAGCAGATGCTGGACCAGGCATATGAAGAGTATGGTTATAGCAGAAATGGTCCCTTGACCATACCATGTGATGAGTTCTTTTTCCAAGACATAATACTTTTGCTTGGAGTAGGTAAAAAAGTGAGTTCGATCCCTTGTCGAGTAGCAGAAGAAAAGCTGGGATCAAAGCTATGGAAGGACTCCACACCACTTCTTAAAGATATAGCCAGGAGATCTACATGTTAGCGCAACACCAGGACGGAGATATAGCTTGTCTATGTCTTCCAAAATCCACCTCAGTATATTTTATTTGTCTATGTTTCGCCAAATTAGGAATGTCAATGGGTCTAACCCGGCCAGTGACCCGATAGGTTGGGGTTTTGGAAGTAATTGAAAAAGCATATTGTCCTGTTATCATTAAATTTTCATGAAAAAATTTATAAGCTATAGTAATTGTTTCATCTAAATTCTGTGATTATAAAGGAATTCCTAATTTAAGGGGGTATTAAATTTAATTTTTCTATAAGCTAATTTTTCAAATGATTTCGATTACTTGATTTTTTAAATTAGTCATTCTTTCATCAATCGTAGCCATTCTTATAGCATAATCCATTCCTTCTTGAAGGTAGATTTTAACAAAATTCGAATCGTAGAAAGATGTATACATCTAATTTTATGTTTTTTTCTTTAGAAATATTTTGTAATTATTTATAAAATTGTTCTTGGTCTATTAAACTTATGCAAATATGTCTATTATATTGATCTATTCTAATAGGTATTTCATGTATAATTTTTTTTATAATAAATGATATTTTTTCTATTAATTAAGTTTTTAAATGGATAGTGTGTAATATCTTGTCCATCTTTTAAATTTAATTGTGTTTTTGCTATTTGTTTTTGTTTTTCTTGTGATAATAGTGTAATAATATGGAAAACACCGGTAGATTCAGTTAATTATAAAGTATCTACATCTAAAATAGTATTATTGTTATTGTTAGTATGAGATTCTTAATTATTTTAGTCAATTTGAAGTTGGTTAGATTAATGAGAGATTTTTTTATGTTCTGTAAGTTAGTTATATTTATAGATTAAAATTTGATTATGTAAATTATAAAGATTGATTGCAATGGCTAATCTTTCTTTGATAGGAATTAAACCATTATTATTAATAAAAAATTGTAGATAGTTATATCATCTTTCATAATCCTCTTTCTCTAATCTATATTTAGTGACTAAAGTTTCTAAATGAATATACCAATTTGTGGTCCAATATTTTTGTTATTAATTTTTCTATTTTTTCTAGTCTTTCGTCTATTGGATATACTATTTTAAATAATTTTTCATAGCATTTAATTAAAGATTCTAATATTTTATAAACGTCATTGATTTCATTACATTGTTGTGATTGATAATTTTGATTTAATAATTGTATTATTTCTTTTAATTGATTTTCAATATTAAGTTGTTTGTCTAATAATTCAGATAATTTCTTAAAGACACTCATAACGTATTCTGAAGATGCCTTTTTAATTCTTGAAGTTGTTTCTTAATATCAATTAATTTATGAACTAATTGTTCTGATTTTTTGTCTATTTCCTTATTAGATATTCCAAGTTCAGTAAATCTTATAGGTTTTCTAATCTTGTTGAACATGAGCTTAAAAGGTTAGATTCTTGTTTAAGTAATTATCTATTTTTGTTTATAGGTAAACAAGCTATATCATAAGAACTTGGTATATTTTGTAATTTTATAGGATAGTTGATATTTGATAATTCTCTTAAACTAGTTCTTAGATTTGTTCCTACTTTAGTTACATCATTAAATAATTTATCGATATATATTTGATATGTATCTTTAAATTCAATACTATGATGAGAATTAGTTAAAGCATAGCTAATTTGATAAGTGATTGAAAAATGATATTGTCCTGTTGTCATTAAATTTTCGTGATAAAGTTTATAAGCTATAGTAATTGTTTCATCTAAATTCTGCGATTGTAAAGGAATTCTTAATTTAAGGCGGGTATTAAATTTAATTTTTACATAAGCTAAATTTCCATTCATGATTCTGATTACTTGGCCTTTTAAATCAGTCATTCTTTCATCAATTATAGTCATTCTTATAGGAGAATATGTTCCTTCTTGAAAGGTAGATTTTAACAAAATTTGAATTGTAGAAAGATGTGTATATCCAATTTTTTTCTTCATAAATATTTTGTAACTGTTTATAAATTTGTTCTTGGTCTATTAAACTTACGTGAATATGCCCATTACATTGATTTATTCTAATAGATGTTTCATGCATAATTTTTTCAAAATAAATGATATTTTCTATTAATTAAGTTTATAAATGGATGGTGTGTAATATCTTATCCATCTTTTAAAATTAATTGTGTTTTTACTATTTTTTTTGTTTTTCTTGTGACAATAGTGTATTAATATGGAAAACATCAGTAGATTAAATTAATTCTAAAGTATCTACATCTAAAATAGTATTATTGTTATTGTTAGTGTGAGATTATTGAATTATTTAAGTCATTTTGAAGTTAGCTAGATTGATGTGAGATTCTTTGATGTTCTGTAAGTTGGTTATATTTATAGATTAAATTTTGATTATGTAAATTATAAAGATTGATTGCAATGGCTAATCTTTCTCTAATAGAAATTAAACGATTATTATTAATAAAAAATCATAGATAGTTATATCGTCTTTCATAATACTCTTTTTATGATCTATATTCAGTGACTAAAGTTTCTAAATGAATATACCAATTTTTGGTCCAATATTTTTGTTATTAAATTTTCTATTTTCTAGCCTTTCTTCTATTGGATATACTATTTAAAATAATTTTTCATAGCATTTAATTAAAGATTCTAATATTTTATAAACTTCATTGATTTCATTAAATTGTTATGATTGATAATTTTGATTTAAGGATGTATTATTCCTTTCAATTGATTTTCAATATTAAGTTGTTTGTCTAATAATTCAGATAATTGTTTAGTGACACTCGTAACGTATTCTGAAGATGACTTTTTAATTCTTGAAGTTGTTTCTTAATATCAATTAATTCATGAACTGATTGTTCTGAATTTTTGTCTGTTTCCTTATTAGATATTCCAGGTTCAGTAAATCTAATAGGTTTTTTCTAATCTTGTTGAACATGAGCTTAAAAGGTTAGATTCTTGTTTAAGTAATTATCTATTTTTGCTTAAAGATAAACAAGTATATCATAAGAACTTGGTAAATTTTGTAATTTTAATAGTTGATATTTGGTAATTCTCTTAAACTAGTTCTTAGATTTATTCCTACTTTAGCTACATCATTAAATAATTGATCAATATAAATTCGATATGTATTTTTAAATTTAATACTATGATGAGAATTAGTTAAAGCATAGCTAATTTGATAAGTAATTGAAAAAAAAGGATATTGCCTTGTTGTCATTAAATTTTTGTGATAAAATTTATAAGCTATAGTAATTGTTTCATCTAAATTCTGTGATTGTAAAGGAATTCCTGATTTAAGGCGGGTATTAAAATTAATTTTTTCATAAGCTAAATTTTCATTCATGATTCTGATTACTTGGTCTTTTAAATCAGTCATTCTTTCATCAATTATAGTCATT
>JAOSBP010000009.1:1261201-1276127 GCA_027563825.1 Erythroxylum mucronatum
CACAAGTTACTCCCCAATTTATGGAGTTCCCCTAAATACAATAACCTAAACTAATCTCCACAATCTACGGTCTTACAGGTCAACACTTCTATATACTATTTTGGAAACATATATTTCCTAACAAAAGCATTGTTTAATTGGAGATGATGCTTAACGTTGTTTGTGAAGAGGAGGGATGCTGCTTGTGAACTTAAAAGAAGACGAATGCACTCATGATAAGAATCAAACCCGTAAATAGTAAAAATATTCCCCATTTTAGGTGAAACAGAGCACCAAAGAAACACTAAACTATTAATGTTGTAAAGATCCTGTTCACACAAACCACCAAAATCTACCTAGGTGACCTCATCTCCAGGGGGAAAATCTCATTTGAAACCAGCCATCCTAATGGTCCCTAAGGTCTTCCATAAGCTAAGACAAAAATACAAACGAGGATCATGAGGAAGATCCCGATTCATTTTGATAATATCACACATTTTCCAAACTTTAAAGCCAATATCACTGCCACGAGTAACTGCAAAATTGAAGAAGATATACGTAAGTATTGTTGGATTCACGGTCGAATTCAAAACAAGATCGATGGAGTTATGTTGACAAAGATCATTTCAACCCTAGCTTCTAGGAACAATGCTTGCCTGCCAAATTTGTCAACTAAAGACATCGATATTAGCGCATCGATGAAAAGTGTATTGTTGGTAATCGTAGATGAAATTAAAGAGACATTGTTGTTGAATCCTAAGCTCTGGAAGATGACTGGTGTATAGAAGAGTATGGAATTATTGTCGATAAGCTATTGAAATATAAGGATTCCCAATGCTCCAATTACCAAATAGGGGTGATTCTTCTTCTTTAGAAGGTTCACAAATAGATGCTTGATGGCTCTAGCCGCATTGCTTGCCTCAATAAGATCATTAAGCTCAACATCAACTTTTCTAGTCCATCTAACTTTCTCCAAAACTTCTTTTCCTTCTTCTATTCGACCTCTTTCCACAAGACCGTTGGGAGTCTTAGGAAGGAAAATGCCTCCAACAAATATTACAGTGGCAAGCATCATGGCTAACCTTAGAGATAGCCCCCATCCCTATGGATTGACTTTTTCTACTCTGAATTTTACAAAGTTAGCTATCAGAATGGCCAAACATTTTGTGAGTTTAAACAGTTAGTTAACTGCTCCTTGGACATTAGGCGATGACATCTTCTAGAGGTATAATGGAACTGCCTATAAGAATATTGTCGTAAATGATGTTAAATAGTAGAATGTTGTAAGGTTAAAATAAGCAAAAGAAATATAAAAGTTGAAGGTATGGACCGACTTGACTACCAAATCCAATGCCAACTCCAAGCAAGCATTAGCCAACAATTAGCATAGGAAAATTTAGTGCAAAGGCATTAATGATAGCTTCCGCTGATAGCTCGTGTTTCTGAAGTTATAATTAATGATACTTGGAGATTGTGTGAGGTTACCATGGGCTTCATTAGACACCTTGATCCACCTAGGTATTTCCCTAATAGCTCCTTACCTGACTGCTTGGAATGGTTAGCCAGCCCCACCAAGCGATATACCAATGTGTCAGCCTATCATCTCTTGCTACCCCCTTACCAGATGTTCCTTGGCATAAGTTGGTATGGTCCAACTATAGTAAACCTCGGTGCTCCTTTATCTTATGGCTTGCTTTCCTACAAAAGTTGCAAACAAGGGACAAACTCTCCTACCTTTATACTCCTAACCACTGTTCTCTATGCCTCTCAGCTAATGAATCCATATACCACTTATTCTTTGACTATCCATTCTTTAAAATAATTTGGGACCAATGCCTCACCCATTTCAACTTGCCCACCCTCAACCAGCCTACCCTCTCAGCTATCCCTCCCTGGTATAGAACTATTTCCTGTACCAGGTCCTCAGCCATTATTCATTTCCCTCTTCTGCTTTCCACCGTTGTTTACCATATATAGACTGAGCGTAATGCCAGAACTTTCAAGAATGAAGCCATGATTGTGGAGAGAGTGAATCTCGGAGTAATTTCTCACATTAGGGAACTTCTCAGCCTATACACAGAGAGGAGATAATTATATAGTTTGGTTCTTCACTAACTTTTGCAGGTTGTTTGTTTAGCCTTTCCTAGGGTACAACACGTGAGGTTCTCTTGGATAGATTTACCATGCCTACCTTCGGAGGTTCAGCACAGACATTTCTTTGCAGCAGCTTTCTTCTTGGCCTTCTAGGGGCTGAGGTTCTTCATGAGCGGACTTTACCTCAGTGTCTCATTGGCTTGCTTCTTTTGGGCTTGAGAATTATTTCGTAAGGCTTCCCATTCGGATTAGCACTTCTTAGGTTTTATTAGGATGTGTATTTGTGTACCAGATGTTGAGTGACTGTAGGATTACTCCTTCCATAGTTATAGTTATCTCTTTGCTCTTTTTCTTGGATTGTACTGAGGCTAGTTGCTTTTTAGCTGATTGTGCCTTCCGTGGTACTTGTGAATGAACCTTTTGTACATATCTTTGTTCATTTATTAATTTTTCTGAATTACCAAAAAAAATAGCTCCAAGAAAGAAACTGGTTGCACCAACCATGATGCTAGCTCTCCTCCCTCCAACTCTGGTTACATAAGAGGCTCCAAATGTAGAAACAAGAGCCATAAAGTACAAGGAGAATGTGAACAGTGTGAGCATCTGATCATCATATTTATAGCAATCTATCTCCTTTAGATGTGCATGCTTCCTTCAAGAAACATGGGGGGAAAATTCCTTTAGGAAATCATCCATAGAAGTCACTCCACCTGAAACCAATTAAAAGTCTTATCAATAACAACAATGGGGTTCCAATCAATAGAATCTTAGTAAGTTGCATTGTTTCCTACTTGGAAAATAACCATAACATTTTGGAAGCAAGACCTGACCTGAAACTCCGAGGTCATATCTGAAAAGTGAACCTCCCATGGATCCAAGAACACAAGAAAAGATAAAGTAGCCTGTAATCTCATTCTCATTAAGACGAATCCTTTAGAGTTCTCCTCTTTCTACAAAAGCTCCCTACCATTGCTTCAAGATGCTTCATATTTTCTATCCTTCACTTTATCAAATTCAGTTATTCTCTCCCTTCTAAATGGCATGTATGCAATAATATTACACTAGGAAATTTACACGTGTAAATTTACACGTAACCAGTAGTTACTTCCTAAATAACAAAACACAGCATTGTTTCCTCCTGTTCACAATCAATACTGTACGCAACGATTCTTTCTCCCAAAACATAGAGTTAAAGTTGGAGGTGGGATCCACTTCCATTTCAAAATCCCCGTCAACTTTTGGTGAGTCCCACATATAAAAATAAAAAAATACATGTCAATAATTTTTTGGCCACGTCAGCAAATAACTGATGGTACCTTAACACCGCTAGTGGTCAAGGTTTAATCTAAAGATTTTCTAAATGTTATGGTTCATTTTGAAAGTATTACAAATGTTAGAGTTTAATTTGAACACCGTAAAACGTTAGGGTCCATTTTATATATCGGAGTTAACATTAGCGTTCATTTAATTTTACCCTTTTGGCCGTGTAATTTGCGATGATATTTTTGTTCTTAGAAAAATCTGTTGTACGTACATGACACTTAACATTGTTGTACAAATTCACCCCACCACCGTTTACAATGGGGAAAGGATTGTGGTCAGTAGAAGATGTAGGAGATAACTGAGTTAGTGATGATGAATTAGGTAACAAACTAATTAAAAGCCTTCCAGACCCCAAACAATTTTATTTGATCTAATGTAACAAAGACCAAACACCCTTAAAACTAGGCAAAGTCAAAAGCTTTCCCGTTAATCTAGTCACATTCATAGCTTAGGTTGGTTTTCTTTGCAACAGAAATGGAAACAAACACACACATTTTTCTTTCCCAAAATACCCTCACTCTCCTCGTATTATGAGAAGCCTTACCAGTTAGCTTCAAGTTTTCTTTTTCATGGCCACATAGAAACTAAAAAGGAACACAATACTTTCTCGCTTCCTTTTGTTCCTTTGAGGCCATCCCAATTGCTTGAATATTTCATAAACATAAAAACAAATACAAAATATGAATAAAGTTTGTAGAAAAATGGTTCGTCGCGATCTAAGACGTAAGGTTAATCGTCGATTGTTGATACTTAGACGCTGCATTCTTCGTTTCTGGAATAGAATCCTGGTATGTTCGCTTGGGAAGCCTGCTCGGTATCGTGTGTTAGAACATCCCATGTTGACTTCTCCGTTACCATCGTCCTCACATCCTCCGCCTGCGACCAGGTCCTCCTTCAGGTCGTCAGGGAACGTTGTGCACCAGGGCTGCATGCATGACATGGAGTCTGATCTGGTCCCTTTGAAGATTAGTCTCTTGGGTGATTGCAGAACTGGGAAAACAAGCTTCCTGGTTAGCATATATTACTAGTACTAATTTATAAAAATTCTTTTTTTTTTTGTCAACTTTTCTCAATGCAACAGTAGTGTTTGTCATGAAGGCAAAATACGTAGGAAACGAGATCGAACAAGGAGGCATCCAGAAGAATGGACCCAATTTGATGGACAAAACGCTCATGGTAGAAGGAGCTCGTATTACTTATAGCCTCTGGGAGATAGATGGTGGTAAGTTTTCGTCTTTTAGAGGTATTCATATCATCTGTTACGTGAATATATCTTGTTAGTATGATTGTAATCGTGATGATGCAGGCAGAGAGAGATCAAGGCAGCAGCTTCCAATGGCTTGTATAGACTCTGTAGCAATTTTCATCATGTTTGATCTAACAAGTCGAGTCACCTTAAACAGGTTAGCATTTCTCCAATTTGTAATGTTCTTTTCTTCTTATTTTCTCTACGCTGTATATTTACATTGTTTGTTTTGTATGTGTTGATTTTGCAGTGTCATAGGTTGGTTTCATGAAGCAAGAAAATGGAATCCGGTATCCCTCTTAAGACTTGCTTTTTCGGGTTTATTCTTTCTGCATGTAGCATATTCCAAGTGAAGATATTCTTGTAGCATCTCTTTTCTATTCCATCACTTTGAGCAGATAAAGAGTGGCCCTATCATATCATGCTTTTTAAGTACCTTACATGTATGATTGTTTCTGTGCTATTAAATGATTGCTGATGCTACGTATGTCTTTCTTTAGAATGCAATTCCAGTTATAGTTGGAACCAAGTTTGATGAATTCATTCAACTTCCTATAGATCTGCAGTGGGAAATTGCAAGCCAGGTATATATGATTTTCCCATGATTTTTTTGCATGGAAAACCAAGCAAAAGTATGTGTTTTCAACCTTAGAGGATGGATTACAACTTGAATTCTACTTCGTGACAGGCAAGATCATATGCAAAAGCTTTGAACGCGACTCTCTTTTTCTCAAGCGCAAGCTACAACATCAATGTAAATAAAGTCTTCAAATTCGTTACCGCAAAGCTCTTTGATCTGCCATGGAAAATCGAGCGTAATCTCAGAGTTGGAGAACCTATTATTGATTTCTGAGAGTTCTGGTTAGAAAGATACTTAGTACTGTTAGATAGTTGACCGTTGCATCGTAAGAAACCAATATCAAAGTCAACCGGTTGCTGGAAATGTAAGCCAATCCAGATATTACCCGAGTTGTTTGCTTTGGATTTCAATGGTGGCCACCTAAATTGGTCAAAAATACGCATCTTATGTGCTGATAACATTTACTGTAGAAAGACGGTTTTCAAATGCAGCCAAAATAACGAGTCTAGATCCTCTATCCAATATTACTCTGTCTTATAAAATCTCAGTCATTTATTTTGTAATATCTACGCGGGTCCCATAAGGGCCCATATAAATAAATGACTTAAATTTATTGGACACAATAAAACACCATAATATTGGACAGAAGATCTGGACTCCAAAATAACCACTTAAATCGAAAGAGGAAAGGATCATGACAAGCGTGCCCTTCTGTTTTAAAGAGTTACTCGTGAATGAATGTTGGCCGAGAAACACAATGCGATTCAGGTTCTTAGACGTTCTGGACCATATATTACACTGTTAAACTTTGCAATGCTAAATATAAGAGATGGGATATTGCACAGGCCAAGCAAAAGTTTATCTATTGTTGCATTGCTTTCAACTTTTAATAGCCTTCAATTAGTCTTCTAATCCTTGTTGTATCAAACTTAATAAATTCATAGATTACTTACCTCAAACTTGATAAGTTCTGAATACCTTAATTTGCATACAAATCTTCAATGTAAGTAAAACTTCCAGCACTAAAAAAAATTGGCTTTTATGTTTTTTTTTTAAAACGGAGCAACCTACAGTCGCTACTCTTTAGATATGCATTAGGTAAATCTCTGGATTAACGCAATAGCCTGCAAATCAGGCCAACCGGATACTCCACACTAGGTAAGTCCTATACGACAAACTCGATCGAGAAAGTGTAGATAGGGCGAATTGAACACAAGACCTTTTGGCCCCATGTCCCTCCCACTCCACCAACTCAACCACTCCCTAGGGGGGCTTTTATGCTCTTCAAAGAACCAAAATATATTTATTATTTTTTTAACAAATTAAATTTAACTTAATAAACTTATAAAAGTAACTTCATCTTCTACATGAAATTTCCCCTTGATAAAATTAAAATTAAATTAAATTTATGGGCATGCTAAATGATGCTCTCCTTCTCTTCATTCAAAGCTTTACAATTTAGGGTTTACAATAGGTTATTGTTTTAGGCCTAAAAAAAGCGTCGAGTTTCTTATGAGTCACACCCTGATTTTTACTTTTCTTAATTAATATTTAGTCTTATTGATTTGTATTTCTCATATAGTGTGCTTTTTTTCTATTATTTTTATTCTTGAATTTTAATTTTTAACTTTTATGTTTAGCTTAATGAGAAGATATTTTGTGAATAATTGGTAGAAATTTGACGAAAAACTTGGTGATTTAAAATTTTTGGAGAAAATATTAAGAATGATTGATATTGGTGAATAAATTGGGAAAAAAATGTGTTGGAGGTAAAATAAATTGTATTTATCGTAGGAAAATTATTTTAAGGTAATTAGTGTGTCTATGAGTGATAAAAATATGTTAAAATATATCAGAAAATAAAAATATTGGATGGAAAATTGAGGAAAAAAATAAGTGGAGAGATGCTCATTAAGGGCATAGTCAAAATTTCACACCATGGGGCATAGATGAAAATTTTTAAAAATATCGTTTAGGGTTTAAGAGCACCAAAAAAGGGGGATTGGGTATAGAAGGAGATGGCAATCATAGAGGAAAAGAGGAAGAGAGAGTGAAGGAAGAAAAAAAGGAAGAGGTTTAGAGGAAGAAAAAGATTTGATTTCCACATTACGTGAGTAACATTACATCCCTTTTTAAACTCCTCTTGAAACAAACTTTTGTGCAATGATCTTGAGTAAAATTTACTGGAATACTAATCTTTCATTACTGTTTATACTTGTTCCAAATGTACGTAAAATGGTTTGAGGAAATATAATGTACTTTGTGAAATATAGGTTAATAGGTGTAGTTGTTTTGTATTGGACGTGAATGATTGAGTTTTTTTTCTCTAATTATTTTAGCATCAAGAGTTGACAATTTGAAAAGTGTAAACATAAAATTTGAAGATTTAAATTTCTAGCTTTTTCGTATAAAAGGGAAAGAGGCCCAAACATTATTGATTAGGAGTTATGGTCAATTTTCCAAAACTAGTATATCTAGTAGGATTGAAGTTGAGTATAGGACTATGCTTATGATTTGAGGGCCTAGAGAACTGATTTAGAGTTGATTAAACATGAAAGTTTTAGGTTCAGATGTTGTATAATTTTTTTGTAAAATCGTTTGGTTAAATTTGTAATGGATTGGGAGATATAGCTTATTTGTCTTAGGTTGTTCAAGATGTTATGGCATCAAACGTATTTTATTGTTAGGAGCTCATTTAAGATTATAGGAATTGAATTTGTGAAGGTGTTTAACATGAAAATTATATATATGTGTGTGTGTGTGTGTGTGTATATATATATATATATATCTTGAATAATAAGTGCGTAAAATTTTATGGTTTAGATCTAAATAGTTTTCAAGTTATGCTTGTCAAGAATTTGTTACTTTATGAGTAAAATTTATGATTGTGTTGAATCATTATGAATGTCCGATGAAAAGGTTCTGTTGAAATTTTATGACATGTGCCTTGAACTTTTTACTAGATTGAAAACTTGTTTGTTTGTTCGAAAATGTATAAAAAAGTATGAAAATGAGTTTCCTCCATGAAAATAAGCAAATAAATTGATTAATTAAACAAAAATGGAAGAAAGACCTAAGTGTAGTGACTTAGGAAAATTTCCTTAAACAAAGACCTAAGTGAGGTGGTTTAGGCAAAAGTCCTAAGTGAGGTGTCTTAGCCAACAAAATAAGGATACCTATGTTAAAGAATTAATGGAAATGAATAAAAACTTAATAAAGAGCATGTGTAATGAAATTGAGCTACATATGTGCTTCATGCTTGATATGGGGTTGCATGCTCAAAAAAATGATATCTTGTTAAGTAGTTGATGATGGTGGTGATCGATAAACTTATGCCCTAATAAATGTGGTGATGTTTGATTCAAGAATAAATGTCTTACTTAAACCTTGATATGAAATGTGACAATTGATATTACGCCTTGAAGTGACAATACTTATTTTAGAGTAATGTTGATACTTCATTAAGCAAGATTAAGTGAACTTACTACTTATTTTTATAAACCACAAATGGATTTTGAAATGTAAAAAAAATGTTTTAATGTGTGACCACTCACGAGTAAAAATATTTTCTTCGCTGAGTATAATACTCACATTTTCTTTTTTTTTTCCTTCCTCCAAGAAAAAGAAAGAAAATAAGTTGATGAGTTGACTAACCAGCAGTAGCAGCAATAAAAATAAGATCTAGAGAAGGTTAACCAAAGTTATCTAATTGTTTTCATTTTTCTCCTATATTTGAAATATTGTGTCTTTACACATCAATATAGACATTAAGGATTACACATAGACTATTATGATGAATGAATGAACCATACCTATTTAGACTTGAAATATCTTGTTAATTTAATGGTGATTAGATAGATATAATGTAAGAACGGGCTAACTCAGGTGTACTCGTAAGGTTAGCTTAGCACCCCATTTTTGATTAACACTACACGGTCCACCTTGGGCCTTATTAAGGTGAGGGTATGACAAGTTTGTATCAAAGCTTATGTTAGAATGATATGTCTGTATAATGCCTCTAAAGTGTCTTGGTTGACCTTACAAGATGAGCGAGAATAATCTGATTAAAAGAGTTTTGTAGGAAATAAAAGGAGTGTTGAGGATATGACGATTAAATAGCAAATTAGTTTTATTCTTACACTAAGATATTTGGCATATAATCTTGAGTATAGGAATTAGCACGATGAATTTTAGGTTAACTATTGATTACATGTGCGAATGATTATAAATGTTCAATTAAAGAAGATGTCCTAAAGAAAGAATGATCAAAAAGTAAGGGATTATGCAAATCTATAGCACTTAAGGAATTTAATACCAGAAACTTAAGTTGCATAAGGCGTGATCTTGCTATATGAAATTTAGTTGTTTGAAACTTACAATCTTTCATTCTAAACTTAAGTTGAATAAGGCATGGTTTCACCTTATGAATTTAAGCAATCTGCAGGAAGAACAAAATTTTCACTTAAACTAACAGAACATCTATATAAATACAAGCAAATGAAACTAATAAATAACTAAAACAAAACTATTAAAAATTTTCATCTTTGGGAGTGCAATTATTTAACATTATTATGCTTGATAAAGCATTTTCTTCTCAATCTTTTAAGTATTAAGAAAGTGTCAAAATCAATATCCATTAAACTTGAGACTAACATATCCTCATGAAATGGATTTAATCTTTTTCCATTTGTCATGAAAATCTTATGGTATCTAAACACTTTATTTCTCTTGCATAATAAGGAAACACATTAGTTATAACAAAAAGATGAATTCAATAATAATGTAACTTATCTAATAAGAGATTTAATTGAGAATTATATAATAAAACCTTCTTTCCAAACTCAAATTACTTCCTCAAAATCATACTATAGTAGAACATTTTTATTTCCTCTTTATAAATTCTTAAATTCTCATAAGTATCCAACTTTAGTTCCTTTAATTCTTGCAACTGCAATTTCCTTGCCTCTTTAACTTTGTTCAAATCTATGTTGTAATGTCACACCACTTAATAAGCTTTATATTTGATCTCTACAAGTAAATGGCAAACTTTACCATAATCTAATCGATAGGAAGACAATCTTATTAGTGTTTTATAAGTTGTACAATAACCTAAAGAGCATTATCTAGACATAAGCTTTAATCTTTTCTTCTCTAATTCACCATTGTTTCTAAAATGTACTTCACTTCTCTATTTAGTACTTCTACTTATCCATTTATTTATAGATGATATATGGTGGCTACTCAATGTGACACTCGATACTTTTTAAACAAATTTGCCATTACTCTATTATAAAAATGACTCCCTTAATCATTGATAATAGCTTATGAAAATTCGAATGTATTAAAAATGTTAAGACTACAATGGCTATAGAATGGATAGTTTTGTTGGCTTTTTTTTCACCCACTTTGCGATATAATTTACCACCAAAATTATGTTAAAAAATAACCTTTAGATGAAGGGAAAAAAAGGCCCATAAAATCATTGTCTTTTACATTAAATAGCTCAATTATAAGAATGGGATTTGAGGCATTTCATTTCTATAAGATAACATATATGATTTTTGTTATAAAGTTTCCCAATACAAACCACTATCTAAAATCCCTTTAACAGTTTTTTTAAGACTAAAATGCCCCCCACATGCATAATTATAATAAAAAGATAAGATAGAATGATATTTACTCTCTGGCACACAATGACTAATAACTTGATTAACGTAAAACTTTCATAAATAAGGTTCATCCCAAACATAATATTTTACCTTATTCCTTGTCTTTTCCTTCTTAGACTTATTAATGCAATTAGGTAAAGTTCTAGTAACTAAATAAGTAACAAGGTCTGCATACTAACGAACCTCACCTTTTATTTGGAGCAATTGCTTATTAAGAAAAGTTTCAAAAATAGTTAAAATATATTCATCCTTTAGTAACCTACTCAGATGGTCTTCCATAAAATTTTTGGCTCCTTTTCCATCTCAAATGGCCAAATTAAATTTGTAAAGCAATCAAATCCATCATGTTAACTTTAGTTTTGACTCCTTTTTTTTGCAAGGTATTTCAATGTTGCAAAATCAGAATAAACAATAACTTTAGAGCCAATCAAAGAAGTTCTATATTTATCCAAAGAAAAAAACAATTTCTAAAAGATCAATCTCAGTTGTAGAGCAACAGCATTGTGTAGCATTTAATGCCCTTAAAGGAATAATAAATGATATAGCTTTTCCTAATCCTTTAGCCCAAAACAACTCTCGTTGCATAATTGTTAACATCACACATAACAAATGGTAAGTTCCAATTTGGTGGATAAATAATATGCACACTTGTCAATAATGTCTTGAGCTTGTAAAAAGCTTTTTAACATTCTTTGCCAAATTCAAATGAAACATCTTTTTGTAGCAGCTTTGATAATGATATATCATTGTTTAAAAATTATTTAATAAACATGCAATAAATCATGCATGTCTAAGAAAAGATCACTCTTCCCTAACATTTTTAGGACAAGGTAAGTTAACAACATAATCAATATTTTCTTTGTCAACTTCCATGCCCTTATATAAAATCATATATCCCAACATAATGCTTTGATCAACCATAAACGATGTTTTTAAGTGCTTAATGCCAAATTTGATTTAATGCATCTTTTAATGACCTTAGATAAATGATTTAAGCAATCATTAAATTAATCTTTCTAAATAGTGAAATCATCCATGAATACTTCAATGCAATTCTCAATATACTGATCAAGAAGAAAAAATCATTATGCACCTTGAAAATCTACTTGAAGCATTGAAAAGGCTAAAAGGCATTTGCATAAAGGCATACATTCCAAAAAGGCATGTAAAGTAGACTTTTATTGATCTTCTTAAGCAGTCACTATTTGTTAGTAACTTGAAAACTATCTAAAAAGAAAAAAAAATGGTTTAGCAGCAAGACTTTGTAACATTTAATCTACAAATGGTAATAAGAAATGATCATTTCTAGTAGCTAAGTTAAGCTTCCTAAAATATATACTCGTTTACAACCCATTTTGTATCCTCACTAGCACCTAATAGTTTTTAATTATTAGGGATAACATGATCAAGGTTAAATAATCCGAACTTATGTGGCTGTTGCCTTGATTAATTTGCTTTCCTAACTCACAATGTAGTTGTCCAATTAGATCTAGAGAACTTGTTCTAGGGTGTTCGATAGCTAGGTTTTAATTAACGAGCTCTTCTTAATTAAATACGACATAAGGAAAAACCGAGGTTAACAGAGCTTATTATTAACCTACGATTAATAGTTGCTATGAGAGGTATAAGAACAAAAATTCAATGAAATATGTTTAACTGTGTGTAGGCCGAGATTGAACCTATGACTAGGTCCCTAACTAATTCATCACTTTTCAATGTTTTCTTTAATTTATTTTCATTAGTTAAGTTTCTTTTTATTTTCTTATTTGAAAACCAAACCTAACTCCCCTAACCTAAACACCAATTGATTTCATTTCACAACCTTTACACACACTTTCTTTAGGATCGACCTAGACTCACCGCTGCTAAGTTGTAGGTCTAGTTATTTTGAGTAACGTTACGACAGGCTATGTCATTCAACTCAAAATAAAAGAAATAAGTTTAATTAATATGATTTAAATACATCTTATCAGCACTGTGCAACCTTGAGCCTAAGTCTATTACTCATCTCTTCTTTCAATGTAACTTCTCCTTTTACATCTGGAATGAAACTCTGAAACTTTGCAATTATTTGATCAGCAGCTAAAGACTGGACAGGGATCACTAGCTAGCTACATCAAAGAAGGAAAACATCTAAGGAGTCACTTTCATCTCCAAAATTCCCTTAGGCATCCTAGTATATGCTATATCGTTAGGCCTCACAAAAGTAATACTTATTCCTTGAACTAAAGAACTTAATAAGATAGCAATTGATTATTCTTAACATTCCATCAAGATATAACAGATCTCTAGCTATCAACTGGACGATTTAACAAATCTCCCATAAGAATATGATTGCAAAGTGGAACCTCCTCGCAAGGATTATCAAGGTAATGGAAAATTCAGGTATTAAAGGTGCAAATTTTACTATGGAAACCCACGTTTCTTCTACTCAGCAGGGACTCTTCATACCTTGCAATAGGATATCCCTCAGTCTCAACGAAACATGGTATCCTTAATATTTGGATTTTTAGCAAAAGGTAAAGTTATTCGAAAATTAAAATAATAATGGTATATGATAATACTAAGAGTCAAAACATGGTATCCTTAATATTTGGATTTTTATCATGCTGAATCGCCGGAAAATAGTATAGTAATATTCAATATTGTATCAGCGTGTAATATTGCCACCAGCTTCTACTTCTCTTAGAATGGTTACTCTGCTTCTTCTTAGCATCTGGAACAAACCCAGTTTGTCATTTCTAAAGAGGAGTGAAAACTTGGAAGAAATATGTGAAGAGAGGACGTCTGAAAGGAGGGCAGTGCAGTGATTACTAAAGATAAGGTTATGGCATAAGATTTTAGAAGCCTAACATTTTCTGGTTTCACCAATTACAAGGAGTGAAAAGAAGTAGGAAATGGCTGGTCTAGGCAACCATCAAGCTGCCTACGTCGAAGAAAATGGCCGAGAAAGACGTACAGATTCAAGCAATAGAAAGGCAACACGCGC
Organism: Erythroxylum mucronatum; assembly: GCA_027563825.1. Classification (NCBI taxonomy): domain Eukaryota; kingdom Viridiplantae; phylum Streptophyta; class Magnoliopsida; order Malpighiales; family Erythroxylaceae; genus Erythroxylum; species Erythroxylum mucronatum. Next base: position 1,275,082 of record JAOSBP010000009.1, read on the forward strand.
GCAGAGAAGAACAGGAAATCAAATAGGAAAATGCAAAGATAGAATGAAGTGAAATGCTACAGAGACTGACAAGATATCTGTTTTTATCTACATAAGCCCAAACTCTGAACAGGTAACATTTCCCTTTCCCTTCTACGAAGTTCCAACGTCAATTGGAATTGCCGAATCTTTATCTTAACACTTAGTAGCAAATATTTAATTTTTATTTGTGGAGTTTCATATATCCAATATTTACAAATTTATCAAATATTTGGTTTGCTTTATTTAATTATCCAAATATATATAAAAAATTGTGGGTATGTATACAAACAAGGGATTATTCTATAATTTAAAAAATTAACAATTATTTTATAATTTTTAAAAATTAATAAAAATGTGTCGACATTGTATATGGCGGAGGCAAATAAATATATTTTGTACAAAAATATGTACATTAAAAATTAATAAAAACACGGATATTGATCAATATAATATTTATAACAATGTATATAATATATACATTAAATAAGACCATAACTCTCAATTATCTTAGCATTTGTAAGGAGCGCTTGGTTCACAGAGGGCAATCAGAACGAGAATAGGAATGAATATAGTGAGAAATGAGAATGAATATAATCATTATAATTATGATGTTTGTTAATATTAAATTTTTATTTCTCAAGATTTTTAACAAATTAACTACCATCAATGGGAATGGTAATCATTAAATTTTTATTCTATATCAAATTTTAAATATATTTTAATTAATTATATTTTATGCACCCTATTTATAACGATAGAATATTTAAAATCAGGTATATTGCGATATTTCATTTTTTATAGCTCTTGAAGGAAAAATACTCTAGTATTTCCTTGCATCAACATATCATTAGTTACATAATATCCTCAAATTATAGTTTAATAATATAAAATATTGTACAATTCATCGATATAACCATAATATCCACTATTCTATTGCTATAGTAAAATCAAGTAACATAGTTTAATACAATTTACATTTCTCTGATAATGCAAATGATGTAAAATATCTATTGTATACATAATAC
>JAOSBP010000009.1:1323512-1336045 GCA_027563825.1 Erythroxylum mucronatum
ACAACACAAAACAAGAAGGAGAAAAGGATAAACTTACCTAGGAAAGCTTGAATCTTCTTCCTTTCCACGAAAATCTCCTCCTTTTGACCTTGGGTCTTCGACTTTTCTTCTCTTTTCTCTCTCCCTCATGCTCTCTCTTCATTTTCTCCAAACTTCCACGACACTTCTCTTTCTTTCTTCTGATTTGCTCTTTTATTCGCGCATGTCCGTTAAATGGATACATATGTTCGTTAAATGGACATTTGCTGGGCAACGAGGCCAGATTCACCCGAGAGTGTCCGTTAAACGGACACACACTGGAGAGGCACACTATTTCACCAGAGAGTGTCCATTAAACGGACACACATGTCCGTTTAACGGACAAGGGTTCTCCAACCCTCCTTTGCCTTTTTAACCTCTCAGCTCAAATTTCTAACTTCTCAACCAATTTTTCAAAGACCAATTGAAGGAATCTGCCAAGACTTCCTTATAGACAATTGCTCCTCATTGACTAAATTTTCTAATGACACCACCAATCATCCAATTTGGTTTGGTAAATTAAAAGTTATCCCAAACGTTACCAAACTAGTCTTAGATTGTAACAACCTTTCATGCTTATTTTCCATCGAAAATTAAAACCCTTAAAGGCTAAATTGGAACTTGAGTCCAATAATAATTTATAATCTTATTTCTCTATTTTAATCCAAATCAAAACTCATCTCCTTTCGATAACCAAAGAAAAATTTATGGCCAAACATCAAGGCATGATCAACGTAACATTTTCCCAAATTTTTAGCTCTCTAACACTTCATATACAATAGTTCTCACTTACAAGAACAAATTGGGGTCCAACATGACCACTCCCTAGGGGGCAGCTAAAGATACATCTACTTTAGATGGATGTATGTTCGAATATTAGTGTAGTTTTTTATTATTCATAATCAAAATAAAAATTTTAAAATAAATATTTTATAAAAATTATATTAGCATCTTTTCATTATTTAATTATATGTCTAATAATTCTACCTAATTTAGAACATTGCCAAAATTTATTTAATGTTGGGTAACTGAAAATTAGATCCCTTAAACTTCTATATAAATCTTTTAAATGTTTATTTTCTATTTATTTTAATGATTAGTTTTGCATTTATCGATGAATTATTTTGTTTTCAATGACTAAAAAAGTAAAAGCCTTATTCTTCACCCTTTAAAAAAAAGGTTATAATAAATTCTAATATTAAGTAGAGTTTGAAGAATGGACCTATGTTATTAAAAAAACAATTATTATTATAAATATCAAATATCATTTATATCTTCCTTTTAATTATTTTTATTGATTATGTATTGTTAGCTAAATGTCTTATTGTGTATTTTTTATTATATATATAAATAATAATTATTATTTAAAATTAATTATGAAATTTAATATAAGCTTCAATTATGAAAATTAAAATCATAATATAAATTTAACAAATAGGAATACATTCTTATCAGCTAAAACATAATGGCACTTATAGCTAATGTAATTTTTGATAACCGTACCAAACCAATAGCCTGAAATAAATGAAAAAAATATTATGTAATGTTATTTTTATAATAGAAAATAATAAATAAGCAATATTTTTTTATGGACAATACAAGCTACTTCTAAGATGTTAGTCATGAAAATTTAATCTTAAAATTTATCACATTTTCTTGAATTTCTACTATTTTCTTATTTTTAAATTCTATTTTCTAAATGTTTATTGAATTTCGAACATCTCCAACTTAAAAGAAATACAATTCACAAACCTTAAATATTATGCATCAAAAAATAAATACGTCATGATCTCACAAATCTACAAATATATAAAATCAAATGTAATAGCTTGAAATATTCCAAGTTATTGTTCCCTTAGACATTAATTCAACAAACTTGTTTATTAATAATAGTAAATTAATTAAATTAAATTAAACAAAATTTTATGAGAAGGTAACTAAATTACTAAATTAACCAAAGCAAGGTGATTAACTATCAAAATGAATCAACATAAATAAAATGTTAGTGCTTTTAGCTATTAAGTAGGATTAATTATTAAGGTTGAAATAATGATTAATTAGCACTTATAAATTTACAATTAAACTAATTAAATTCATTAATAATAATTAAGTTATTAGTTATCACAATAATTTAGGAGATCCTTATCACTAAATCTAGAGTGTTTATTCTCCTGATGTACGAATTATACTTCTATTTTTGGTACTTCTTACATTCCCTAAATTCAAATATATGATGGCTAAGTATTAATTCATGAATCAAACTTAAAGAGAATACATTTAACTCAAGTAATAATTAATCACATATCCATAATTAAAAATATAACAAAAATAAGGATTTAGTTTTTTTTATTGAAATATGGATCAAAAATTTTATTAACAATAGCACAAGCTATTACAACATTACAATGAGCTCCAACTTATAGATTGCTCATAGTTAATACAAACAATTTAGTATACAAGCAATTAAGTACTTAGAGATTCCATCTAGGCTTTATATTAGGAGTGAGTTTGTTTTGTACATTCTTTTCCATTATGATCTCTCTAATCTAATTTAGACTATTATTAGCTAGTTAATGCTTTCTAATGGTTGCACTTTTATACAATTTGTTGTTTCTTTCTCTCCAAATTAAGTAAATACTTATGGTGAAAGTAGTTTTGAAGATCTACATTTTGCTTAAGTTCTTTAGCTTTCATGATAACCCAGAACAAAATTCCATTCCATTAATAGGTTTGGTAATACCCCACTAGCATCTGTAGCACCCTACTCCAAATAGATTTGGAATACTTGCATAAAAAAGAGGTGTTTCCTATCTTCCTTTGCTTCTTTGCGTAATATACAAATGGGATCGTATATTCCAAACTGTCTGTATTTGATTTTGATTTTGCTCTTTATAACAAGACAAATACAAAAGAAAAAGATAGAAGAAATTTCCATAAATTACTTCCAATTTGAGATGAATTTTCTACTCTCTTGATGCTTTAAAAGTCAAAAGAAAATAACTTAATCCAAGAGTCCTCTGCCTAGATCTATTCCAATTTATTTCATACTAAATTAACAAAAATCCAACAATGACCAAGAAAGAAAAGAAGATAAAAGAAATTATATATTGTCATGGATTTTTGAAATCTTGTTCATCTTTATTAAATTTTGATGGAATCTACTACTTTATCTTGTTGTAGTTCGACTCCTATTGACTCTTCCACATCTCTTGTGCCTCTTTGTCCTTTTTATAACTACAAAAAGTCTAAAATTTTTAAACATTATGACCAAATGGTCCTATGTTGCTTAACAACTCCTTCTAGCCAAAAACTAGTTTTTTTTTGTAACAAATAATTGTCAACATAGTTCTGGAAGACAAACTCATGTTTCTCTCATGTTAACTCAGTGACTTGATAAATTGTGCATCCGATGATTAATTTTAAGAATATGGGTTTTGAAGACATGAACGCGAGTCTATATTTAGGTCGTATTAGAGAATAAATGTCCCTATTGATGTTAGTTTTTGAGTCTTTAGCCTAAGTTTGTTCTAATAGTGCTCTAGCTTGACTCAGACTTATTAAATTCATTCTTTCTTTATTAAGGGATTAAAAAAAGGCTTTAAAATAAAATATAAGCCAAAGTGAATATCAATTCCTATAAAATACTAGCAAGATATAACAAAATAGTCTCAAAATCATACTAAAAACATATTTTAGTTGGCATTTATCACCTTAATCATATATGAAGCATATATATTTATTTTTAGTTGATTATGAAAACATTAATTTATGTTTTTTATCGTCATAAGTATTTATGTAATCAAACATTCTCATTTTTTACAAATTTACAATGCATACAATAAATATCTATCATAATTAATGTATTCTTATCATCATACTTATCTTTAAATTTTAGCTTCTTTAAATGTCTCACCTCACCATATGTTAATTTAATAGTATCTTATAAACTATTTGTGTTTAGATAGTGGGTTGCATTTTTTAAAAATATATTAGATAATTATAAAATTTTATAATGTTAACAATGTTGTAGTTAACGAACATTATGCAAAAAATATTATATAAAAGAGAAGTGACAAGTAATTGACTGATTCAACACTTATCAAAAAATAATAACCATATCTAAATTGTAAATTAGAATTTTAATATGCTCAACTTTTCCAATTCATCAATAAATTTATCACTTATTCAGACTTATTTATGTATAACCTCTAAGCATAAGATCTATGGAGTATTAAAATATCTTTTTAATACTAAAAAATGTCTATATGTAGTAAAATTTTTAGATCAACATGAGCTTATGATATCCTCATTATTAACAATTAGAGGATTAAAATCTTAATTGAATTGAGAAGATATATCATGTTAATGCATATGATAAATAAAGAAATAAAAAATACTAAAAGTGCTTAGAACATGTCAAATAATTGGTAAATGGATGACAAATACTTGATGAAAACATCAAGTGATTTTATTAGTCTTTGGATGGCACTAGAGAGGAGCATTAATTATTTTAGTGAATGAATATGAAAAATCTATACAAAATAGTTACAAAAAGGATAAAAGAGATTAGGTAGAGAGAGAAAGAACTAATTTATAGTAGTTCAACCAAATAGCTCTTATCCTATGTCCACTCCTTAAACTCTCATTATAAATTCACTATCGCCTTCTTCAATAAGCCAAGAGAAGCATTTCATATATGTATCTTCCTTTGGATAAAGAAGAACCTTTACACATTTTTTTTCTTATGAAGAAAAGGAAGCCTTCTATAAGATTCTTTGTCACATATAAAGAGATACCCTAAACAATTCAATTTCTCTCTTAATTGTTATCTTATTAACCTATATATAATTCAAGAACTCCTTTCTTAATCACAAAAAGCACTATGATATCATTTATGTTCTCACACATATAAATATAATGAAACACACTCAAAAGTTTTCCAAAGATTCCATCTAGTTTCAAGGATCCTTTATTCAGCTTATATATGATTTATTTTTACTCAAAACAACCCAAAATATTCATTAAAAACAAAAATTAGTTATTGTGAATTTTATACATACACTAGTCAACCAATATGATGTATTAATGATCAGGATCGTTAAAAGAGAGATACTTTATGTACTAAGATTTTATACAAGAATATCAGTTGAACAATATCATACATTAGTCAACCACTATCATTGGACCTTCTTTTATTAACTCTTTTGAAGTTCTTCTAGTAACTCTTATTCCCTACTTTCTTATTTTGAGGGGGCTATTATAAAGCTAATAAGGGGATCTCCTTAGTGTTTTCCTTTAGCATTCTTTTCTCTTTAAGCACCATATTCTTTTGTAGGTTCAATCTTAGGTTTTGCACACTCTTGCTAAGATATTTTATTACTGAAGATTGATGCTTCTCTATTTGGCTTTGATGATTGTTGGTTAAAAACTTCTTCTTTATCTGCATTAATTGGAATTTTAGCTGAGGGCTCTAATATCTTGTTATCTTTATTAGATTCATTGGTGTGTTAAATATTTCCTAGCTCTTCCTAGCTCCATTAGTTCTAAATATTTACTTGTTTAGAACTTTCTTCTTGTTTTCCTCCAATTGCATTTTGGTTATGGTTTGGCTATTCTTTAACTACTAATAACCAGTACCTCATCTCTAACCAATCCAGTGTTCTTATCTACGCTGAGAATGGGGATTACTTCAAGAAGGTGTTTATTTGCTTCCACTAACACACATATTCTGGCATAGTTATTTTTTTTTCTGGCATAGTTAACTCTTCTCATTCTTGTTGTTTAAAATCCAACTATTGTTACTATTTTTCGTAACTACTTTAGTTTAGTGTTTTTTAAATGATCTATATTTTGATATTCAATTTTAAATATTTATGCATTTAAACTAAAATTGTCTAGCTTAAGTTTGGAGAAATTATTCAGAGGAAATATATAAAAATATATGCCTTCAATCTTTATAGTTTCTTGAGTGAGTTAAATTAAATGAGCTTTCTTAATTCAGAACAACTCATTAAAAAATTTATATTCCATTATAACTCATCGACTTATGGTTACTATTCCAATCAAAAGTCTTATTACAAAATTTGAATGAAAGAGTTCTAATTAAAGATAATATTATCTTGCCCTCAATTATTTTAAAAGGTTTTAATTGATGGAAGTATTTCCAAAGGAAAAAAAAAAGTACTACTTTGGGGAATTGAGAGATTTAGCAACTCTATCACATTGACTAATAATTGATCATGATAGAAAATTGTTTCCCTCCACGTTTATTTTATCCATCACGCTAAATGTATGTTTAACAATATAACCAAAATTGATTTGGCATGGTTAGGGTAGATCATATGTACTCCCACATGATCCTTTATAACCCAAAAAATTAAAGTAATCGAAGAATTGTATTTTTCTAATTTTGATGTATGAAAATAACTTTTATACTTGTTAAGTTCTTATCTATGGCATGTTAACCAAAATCAGTTGGCATATGAAAACATTAAAACTAATCTATATGGCCTATAATTTTGTGGTTCAATAACAAAATATTGTGCTATCAATACTTAAAATTTTTGTTTTATTAAACATTTTCATATAATCTGTTCTTCATTAATTAAGTAATACATGTAAGCATTTTGTTTAAATTTAGTAATACGTGAAGAAAAGAAAAAATATATATATATACGTACTTACGTATGTATGAATCTGGCCACAATTCGTTTGTCGTAATCCAAACTAAGCTTTAAGAAGCTATTCGATGGACCAGTCTCTTAACCATTAACGTGATTGCATCAGACGATTCTCATATTTTTCAAGCTTAACAATATATATTAATATTGTAGATTAAATATATTTCCATTGATGGATGAAGAAACTAGTAGATTAAATATATTACGTACAGTGACAAGTAGTAACTGTACAAGTAGTAATGGCAGGACACACAATCATACTACATATTTTTCAAGAACCAACCTTAGCCCCAGTAATGAAAAGCAGTTCCGCTTCAACAGTCAAAGTATCATTCACGACAAAGCCATTGAAGGCTTCATGAACATCTTCCAATGGCATAAACTTATGGCGGCCGAACATATGGGACTCCGCCGCGGAAGTATACCAGTGATCAACTACACAAGAAGACAATAACAGCTAAAACAACTAATAAGCTATGATTAAAAGTAATTAAGAAATTCATGGTGGGCATGAGTTCTTACAAGTTGCTCTGACATGCCGATCCTTGTTTTTGTTCAGTACTCGCAGCTCGAAATTTGCCCATACTTGTTCAGTTGGTCCAAGCTTATCTGCTTCCATTAGTTGTAAATAGACAGAAAGAGAATTTCCTTTTCCAGGACCATTTCCATTGGGATATAGTCGTATTCTCCTGAAAACATTATGGAAAGTTGCAAATTAAATATTGTAAAAGTAAGTCTACATCGAGATTTAGACTCGACATTCTAGTCCCGGTCCAAAACCCGACTCGAAACTGATAAATATAACCAAGTTTATTATAATCTATGTTCAGGATTATATACGCACCATTTTTTATTTTCTGAGGTAAATACTTCAGATTCAAGAATATTGGTGCTGATCAATTTCGAAAAATTCGGAATTTTCCATGTGAGAACACCATTTGATGGCTCCTCCACCGTTTGAATGGATTCAAGTATTCCGGATGGCTTGATAACGAAAACCTCAGCTCCAAAGATACAGGTATCATCGACAAGGTAACCATTAAAAGCATCATTAAAAGTTCCGATGGGAAGAAATTGATCGAAACCCCATACAGTTTTCAGCTCATGAAATCGCTTCACTGTCGTATCTACAGACAACAATTTTCAACCAAATCCATGGCAAAAAGAGAGAGTGAGAAGTAGGATTGACAAATCCAATTCCACTGCGATAAAACAAATCATTTTGATCTCGGTTCAAATCCGATTGAACCATATCTTTAAAGTGCTAGTCTTAGGTCCGACCTGTTATCATTCTTGCCAAGAAAGAAGATGAGCGTATGTACCTTGGACAGCCAAATACTTCTTCTCTATTTGGCTAAGGACAAACAATTTAAAGTAAACGTTGACCTCCCAAACTTTGGGAAGAGAATCTGTATCTTGTATGGCCAAGTAAAGGGAAACATGGTCCTTTCCATTTGCTGGAGGTGATGTCTTTCCTTTTGGATAGAGCCATAGCCTCCTGCAAGTGATACAAGAAAAAAAGTAAAGAAAAGAACATACAGACCGTCCGTCCTTTTGGATAGAGCCATAGCCTCCTGCAAGTAGTACTAGGGGTGTTCATGGTAGGATAACTTAACCAGTTTATAAATAACTTGAACCTGAACCTGAATGTCAGGTTCGGCAATTTCACGAGCCTGAACCTAAAGAACCTATAGGATCGGTTAACCTATTTTTAGGTTCGATTCTCAGGGTAACTAGAACCTATTTATATCAATATATATGACAAAAAATTATAAAAATAATTGGTGAAAACAAATACAAATTATCCATAAAAGTTTGCATATAGAATCCATCAAAGAATAATCTAATATGTTAAACCCAAGCAAAGTAAAAATAAGCCAAACAATGTCTTATAAAAGATCCATACTAGAAAAAATAATTATTAAACAATTATTCTTCGAATAGGATAGTAGGATGGTAGTTTGAGAGATGAGAGGTTGAGAAGTGGCTGTAGGATTTTTTGAACGAATAGAATGACCTTTAATTTTTCTTTGTTTTCATCGAGGGAAAAACTTTTCAACTTCAATGGCTGATATTTGATAAAAGATCAATTGTGATTCAAGCGATCTTAGCCATAAATTTACAAGGTTTGTATTAAGACCGTTGGATTGAATTACCTTTTTTTAGAAGAACTGAATTTACAAGTGATCTCAGTAATTTTATCAATTATTCATATAAGAACAAACTACATTGTCATATCAACGATTCATATAAGAACAAACTACATTACTATTCTCAATTTAAATATTAAAATGATTGTTATTCATCATATTAACAAAAATTGAACACAAAACCTTACGTAAGGTTTTTATAGTAATGTCTCGTTTCTTAATAAACTTTCAATAGAGCTCTCTATTACTTTCCAATCAGAAGTGCTTAGATAAATAAAGTTATGTTTGTATTTGTACAAGACAATATTATTATATGCTTATTATTTATTAACAACTATATTATATATTTTTAAGAATCAGTATTACTTGCCTGTTTAATGTTTATAATATCTTATAAATATCTAAGCTAATATATGTGCCTTAAAAAACTAAAATTATAGGATTTCTTAATAAATATGTTTTACACTTGTTAATTAATTTCTTTAATTAATCTCTAAATGATTATATTATTTTAGTAAATGAATTTTTTTCTATTAATAGTTTAATACTTCGATCAATAACTTCGACACATATTAATTACTATTTGAAGTAGAAGCATTGAGTGTTATGCATTAGTTTTTTTTTGAATAAAAACGATAATAGCGCAAAAACAGACAAAGGTAGGAAAGGCAAAGAAAACTAACCCAAGCCAACAGGCTTACCCCTTACACCCGGAATCTAATAGCCTTTCCTCCTCAACAATAACAGAAGCCAAACAATCTGAATTAAAATGGAGGCTAAACAAGAAGGACGATCAGTCCAGTGATGTGGGTTTGCATGTAATAAGGCTACCCTGGCTAAAGCATGAGTTGCCTTATTGGCAATCCTACGCATCCATTGAAAGGACAAGTGAAGGAAATGTTGCTTGAATGATAAACAATCAAGGGTCAAAATTTTAATCTCAGACCGATTTGGCGAAGGAGATAAAATTGTTTGGACAGCTGCCAAGCAATTCGACTCCACAATTACCTTGTCAAGCTGTTAGTCTTTTAGCCAAGATAGAGCTTCCCTTATAGACATAATTTTGGCCAGAACTGGGTCAAATAGGGCAGGGAAAAAACCTGAAATAGTAGTCACAAACCTACCTTGTGCGTACCTAAGTACCGCAGCAAAACCCGTTGCATTCTGAACGCCCTCTGGAGAAACAACGAACTCGCTATTCTCTTTCTCCCGAATAGAGAGCCTTTGCAACCCTGGATTCATGAAGCTAAATCGATAGCCTAAGAGAAACCAGTATCGAAACAAAACCTAGAAACTCACCTTGCACATGAACGGCAAGACCAACAATTGCACTCGAAGAGAGAGAGAGAGAGGCAAGACGAGTGTTATGCATTAGTTGTTACTTATAATAGCAATGTTCAATATTAACGTTTAATAACATAGAATTAAAGTAGTTTTTTTCCTTATAAAAATGTTCAAGATTAATGTTTAATAACATAGAATTAAAGTAGTTTTTTTCCTTTTCTTCTTTTTTTACTCAAGAATTAATATAGTAAATACTAGTGAATTTATTATTATTATTATTATCCTCTTAAATTATATCTAAATATATGATAGATTTTTTAAGTGTTTAAGGTCCAGGTTTAAACCTAGAACTGCAAGTTAAAAACCAGAACCAGAACCATGAACCTGATTTTTCAGGTTCGGTTAACCTTATTTATAAGTTCGGTTCAAGCGATTCAGGTCTGGTTCACAAGTTCGCGGGTTTTCTTGAACACCCCTAATGCTTCTTGATGAAACGTTTTAAACTACTAATCATTTCCAGGACAAGAGATGTACTTCCTTTCGCTTAGCCACTTGGGTTAAGTATGCTTGTCTTGTTTTCCCCATTCTTTTGTATTGTGTGTCTTTTCTTCTCCTGTCATTTTCTAGACAATGTTCCGTTTCCTTGTCATCCATTCGCATATATATGCTTTGTCATCCATTCCCATATATATGCTTCTTGTGGCTTATGGCCTGGTTTAAGTGTCCTACTAAAACTTGTGGTTCTGGAGTTATCACTAAAATTTGATGGCCTTTTTTTCAAATTATGGAGCATTGATGTATGGAAATAGTTATTAATGAAAAAGTTGGATGGCTTTGTGCTTCCAAAATATGGCTGAGAGGCTTTGATCAGTTGATCACATACCTGACATATCTATTTTGTACAAATGTGTTTCCTTAAAGGACTGGAATCATTGGAATGTCTCATTTTATTTTTCTTTTTGGACGTTGCTCGATTTTCTTTTTGTTCCCTTTTACCAAATGTTGCTTGATATCTTATTCTTATAGCAACTAGCAAAGAAGCTATTTAAACTGCAATTTCGGTATGATCTCTGCTCATATTTGCAAAGATATTTGAATGTACTACCAATCTTTACGTATTTATTCCTTGTAACCTACATCTCTATTATCATGTCACATATGCATATGGGCTTACTGAAAACAGCCTCTCTACAATGTAAGGGTAAGGCTGCGTACTATCAGGCCTTCTCAGACCCTGCTTCAATATGAGACTTCGAGGTATGATGATGATGAGCTTTTGTTCAGGTGTATTGGGGAACTGGGAGTATCTTTACTTATTGATGTATACTTAGGCTTATGCACAAGAGGTAGTGGTAACTCTCATGTAATCTTTCGGTTGTATTGGGGAACATGGGTAATACTGCATTGGATGTATTGGGGAAGTGGATGAAATTGATGTAGATTTTGGGACTATACAGAGGATCGGGGTATGCCCCAAAGATTTATGTACAAAACATTTTATGCAATCTCCGAGTTCTGTGAAGGATGACAAACATAAAGGTAAGTTTGGCTTAATGGAATGAAATAGAATTTAAATAAATAAAATATTAGAAAATTATTATTTGAGAAAGATTGAAGGGTTTATAATATAATATGGTGAAATGTTATTTGAAACAAGAGTTCATAATATAATATAGTAAAATGTTATTTATCATTTTACAGTCTATCTTAAACTCCTAAATTGAAGGTAACTTATTTTTACTGTTTATGATTAAATATGATGTAATGTAAAATCATTCATTTTTATCATATTTCATTCCATTCTATTATAAATCCTCATCTTAAATAATAGAATAATATTATATTTCATTTCATTATATTCATAACCACTAAATAAAACATATCGCATTTAAGAATTAAAGTTTATTCGGCTGCATTGTTTTTTATAAGACTAAAACACATACACCTCCTCCTTGTTATTTTATTTATTTTAAATATATATTTAGTTTTTTTTAATAAGCAATTCTTGATTAAATAATTTTTATTTAATTAATTAATTTTTATTATAAATTTTGAAAAAACTTCCCCCTGATATATACTATTTAATAAAATATAATTTATTAAATGTTAAATTATAAAAATTAAAACGAGTCAAATAACCAAAAAATTGCTTATCTTTTTATAAACAAAACAATAGTATGGACTTCAGTTCTTCTATTAGTAGTGATATAATTAAAAAATTTGTTAGGGTAAAAACTTTATTGGAATTAATAGGTTTGAAAGACTTTACTTGATTAAGTGCCCGTTTGGTTAAGCTTTTGTTAATAAAGCTTTTGTCAGTAAATCTTTTGTCAGTAGAGCTTTTCTGAGAAGAGCTTTTTTTAAAAGCCAGTTGACTGTTTGGCTGTCAATTTAAAAAACA
>JAOSBP010000009.1:1336145-1348877 GCA_027563825.1 Erythroxylum mucronatum
CTGGCCACAATTCGTTTGTCGTAATCCAAACTAGGCTTTAAGAAGCTATTCGATCAACCAGTCTCTTAACCATTAATGTGATTGCATCAGACGATTCTCATATTTTTCAAGCTTAACAATAAATATTTTACATTAAATATATTTCCATTGATGGATGAAGAAACTAAATCTGCTGTTTGTTATCCAGAAAAAGAAAAGAATGCGTTTACGATTCAGTACAAGAAAGAGAACAAAATCATTTATACAATACACTTATTGAATAATTGCCTCAAACGTCAAAACAAAATAAGGAACTCAATTATCTTCTTCTTAATAATTCTTCCTAAATTGGATGCTGATTTAAATCATAAAATTCTACCATAACACCTACAATTTGAGTTGAGAAAAACAGGTAGAGTGAGCTGTCTGAGAAATAAGGAACAAATCAATCTTACAGTTGTTGTAAATGACAGCATGCATATTCAAGAAATTGAACATATGCACTTTCCCCGGGATCTTTGCTGTGGACGTCAAGGTCAAGTTCCCACTCGAAACATCTTGCGAAAAATAAGGACTGTTAACGACAGCACTGGTCATCAGATTGGCAGAAGTTGTGATGTTTATCTTACTTCGTGCAGGAACAAATTCATGTGGAATTGCCACTTCCCCGATTGAGAGTCCATGGTATTGAATAATAGCAGAAGTGTTCTTGTACTGAAAGCTCCCATAATTGCGATTACCAATGGTGATAACCATGCCTATTGTCACATTTGACGTAAAACCCCACTGAACCTTGTCAAGGCCAACTGGGTAGGCTTGGATATCAGGGTTCTTTGGCTTGAAGACGGTCAAGGCCAAAGTTGTGAAGATTATGGCAGTAACAATGATGAAGATTGCAGTCACTGCACAACATACCTTGAACGCTTTCTGAATGGCCATGTTCTCTAGAAATGAAAGTTTTGGGAAAAAGGTCAAGGTTTTGGAGTTGAGTTAATCCACGACGAAGAAGGTTGGATGGATGTGGAGTTGCCGTAGGGCTAGGATGGCTTAAATAATGATCCCGTCGTTTCTCTGAGAGTAATACTATTTTATCTTTAGTAACTACGTGGATTGACCAAGATTCCTGTTTTGGACAGATTAACGCAAATCATTGATTGGATTTAGCTGTATCCAGAGTTATTTTCCGATCTCTTAACTTATGCTATTAGACTATTAGCTTATCGATTCATTAGAGTTGCCGTTTTCAATATTTATTACACTTGTCATTTATGTTTTTTTTTTAAATTGAGATATTTTATGAAAGACAAATGAGAAAACTTTATTTATTAAAAATGAGTAATATCACAATATTGTTCGTTAAAACACTTCTTTTTTTCATCTTCTTCTTTCATTATCACGTAAAAAAAGTCTAAAAATAGAAAAGATAAGTATTTAGTCATTCTCACTCAATACATTTAAAAAATTTGGACATGTTAAAAGTGAATTAATGACAAATAAGAAACTAAAATACTTGAGCTTCTCATTAAAACTTCTAACTAAAAATGTGTGCCTTTCAAGTATACAAGCATCATCACTAATATATCAATTTTTGATATACACATACTTAGTTTTTAAGAACTAGAAAAACTAAAAAAAAACATGCTTTCTAGTATGTCTTAATTATGACATTAATACTAGTTTTTGGTGGTTTATTGGGCTATTATTCTCCCTCTTAAGAGGATTTTACATTTGTAGTAATGTGTGGACTTAGAGTAACTTCAATATGAGATTAAGTCAAGCATGCCTACCTCTTACAGAGCTTTGTTAGCAGTATTGACAATTTCTCTATCTGAGGAACCTCCTATCTTAATGGGTAATTCTCTTAATCTTCTTATCTTTTTTGTACTAAAATTATGATCTCTTTGGTCTGATACTTTTGTAAGTTTGCATTATATCTTAGAATTTTTGGCAAACCTTTTGCCTAATAATGCTTTGTCAAGTTTTGATTCTTATACTTCCATTTCATTTTCCTATTTTATTTTTATTTGTAATTTTCATAATCGATTATCGTTGAAGATTTTTATGGACTGACTTATTTGGAATTGACAAACTTGTGGAGGATTATGTTATTGTTTTGTTTTTCTAAGTTAGCATTCAAAAAGTGATCTTCAATTTTTAACATAACTCATAACTTAGTTGGTCTCTGCCTAGGGAATGTTCTTTGCATCAATTTTTGGATACTTTCTAGTTGAGTATAGGAAAAGAAGGAAAATTCAAAAGTGATTCCTTTTTTCTTTCTCTTCATCTTTCCATTTTTATTTCACATATTTCCAAATGTAATGAGATTTTGATTATGTATGGTTATATTCTCATTTTGAATAACATTGAATTGTTTATTTTTTATGTTAGTTATGCTATATAATGATACATTTATTAACTTATTTTGTTTTTATTGTTATTCGTTTAGATTTCCTTTTTATAAGGATTGGTAATCTTCAACACCCTTGTAATTTAGCTGTCTTAGCTCCTTATATTTTTTTTTACTTATTATACCTCACTATGGATAAGATTATTTAATTTTGATTTCTAGCAAAATTGTTTTCATTAATTATATTATTTCATTTTTTATCTCTTGTTTTTGTTACTATATTTTACAAAAGGTGAAACTAGGATCTTCTCTTAGAGAATTTACTTGCACATTCAAGTGGCTGTGGAGTAAACCATATTTCTCACCTTACTTGATCTTAAATCCAAAATAGTTTTTTTTTCAAATTGAAAGTTGCTTTCATGCTTATTATATATTTTGCATATTTAACTCAATTACTTTAATACTACCAACTCATTAATTGCTTGGCTAGTCACATGTTAATTAATCAATGCATCTACTCATTCTAATATGGAGATTGAAATCAAACATATTTTATACGATATGTTTGATTAATTCACTTTTGATTCCATTTTGAGAGAGATATTAACCGCAACTCCTCAGTATTTGTTTTATCTTGGTAGGTATTTCTAACTCAAAATAGAAATGAGGTATTATGCCGGCATAATCAAACTGGAAAAGATTATTTAGTTAAGGAGTATACAAACATTAAAAAAGGTTTTTATAAGGCTTCAAAATGTATATTTGGTGTAAATTTTGTATAGGGTTTACATTGAGTAAAATTAGCATTGGAGTAATATAGTAACATTAAATATCTCTCTTCTCCCAAATAAACAAAGAAGAAGAAAATAATGACCTTATTTACTAAATTTAATTACTCATAATCAAACATATTGATGATAACTATACTCATGTACTATAATTGTTTTGTATAACATGCATTTACCTAAAGAAATTAGAATTAATAATAAATTATGGAATAATAGATAGATAAATCTTATTTAAGTACTTTTTTTGAAAATTTTGAATGTATTAAGCCTTTGAAGGTAAATAAAAAGTGTTACAACTTACGAAGCAATGCGTCGACTCAACTTAGAAACAACTAAGAACACTCACCTGGACATCTATCAGAAAAATGTATAACTTAAAACTTAAATTCCAGTTGCTCGCAAAACACAGCTTCACTTCGAAACATACTTGTCAATGGTTATTATCGTCCCACCTGTATGTTGTTAGCATCCCACCTTATATGTCGATGTGATTCCCACCATGCATGTTGTTAATGTCCACCTTGTATGCCAACATTAGTTGGCTATTTACGTCCTACCATATGAACCACAATAGTCATCTCGAGTCCCAAATAGGATCTCTACTTACTTTCTCATTAAACTTCTCCACCATAGGTAGAGCAATCTACACATTCCCATGTATAAATACGTATTGTAGATGTTAAAAATTCTACTTTTGTAAGCTAATTTGGAGCATAATCTATTTTATCAATTTTTTTATAAAACTGCCTTTAAGAGGTGCTTTTGTCTTGGAAAGTTAAGAAGTTTCTATCATCCCATATAGCTGTGAGTGTCGAAGATAGAATATAGTTAAACGGGTTCACATGTTGTCTAGATTATCAATTTCAGTAGTTAATGTGCATTTGATATGAAGCTCTCTCCATATGTCTCTAATGTAGCAACATTTGACGAATACATGTGTGCTAGGTTTCCTTCGCTTCTTTACAAAAACAACACCAATTGATGAGCTGAGTATATTTGGTTATCTTATCGACTGTTTTTAATCTACCTTTCATCACTATCCATAGAGTAAATATTGCACGGGGTTCAAGATGACTAGACCATGTGGCTTTAATCCATAGAAGCTTGGGAAGTTGTTTGACAATTAACTTCTTGTAAGAGGAATTAAAAAATTTACCATCATACAAGTGTATCCAAATGTATTTACCTATTTTAGTGTTGTAGTAAGTTCTATAAATTTCATTAGCTAGAGAGTTGGGAAGTGCGATGTTTAGAAATTTTTCCTTTCTTTGTAATGTTGTAGTGACCAACATATGTAAGATTATTGAGCTCCTTAGGGATTCAGCTACATCGGAGTTAATCAATTTTCCACCTTAAAGCTAGTTATCATACCAAAAATTCCTATTAGCGCATTGAAGTCAGCTTTATGCTTGTCCCTCATCTTGATAATGGATTTAAGAGTAGTGGAGGGAAAATGTGAACAATTTATTACCTACTCCTGTTCTTGATGAAGTAACTATGTATCCATTTGCACCATAGAGATTGTTTGTCTTACATTAGTCGCCATAGCCTTTTGGTGAGAAAGATTGAGTTCATGGTTTTAATGGAATAAATTCCCAAACCACGTCGATTTTTAGGAGAGCATATTTCTTTCCATTTCACCATAGTATCGTGACTTTTTTCCCTACTTCCTGTCTATAATAATTTTTTGAATATACTATCTATGACTTTAAGGATTGATATTAGGAAAGATAAGTGGGTTGTCCAATAGATGTTAATGGAATTAAGAACTGAGTTAACAAGCTATATTCTCTCTGCTCATGAAAGATGTATGGAGCACTAAGTTGAGATTCTGACTAGTATTTAATCAAATATTTCAGTGTAATCCCTTGCTTATAATCTATATGGAGAGATGGGGATGCCCAAATATTTCATTAGGAAATCTTATGACTGGAACCCAGTTAAGGTAGAGATCGATTGTTGAAGATTTGAGGAGCTTTTAGAAAGAAATATATTACCTTTAGAAAAATTTACTCGAAGTCTTAAGGCTTTTTGGAATATCTTCAAAGCTTTAATCATGGTGGAGATGAAATTGGCCTCATCTTTTGAAAGCATAATAATGTCATCTACAAAAAAAAAGGTTGGTTAATTTAAATTTACCACATTTAGAGTGCTATTTGAAATCCTTCATCTATACCACAACATTCTCAATGATCTTATGTAGAGTTTACATCACCAAGACAAAGATGTATGGAGGTAAATGATCTACTTGCCTGATCCCTTTACTACTTTAAAAAAACCTGATAGATTGTCCATTTATCAAGTTGAAATGAGAAGAAGTCATCAAGCATTGCTTAATATACCATATGAATATTCCTAGAAATCCCATAGCTTGCATAATATTTGTGATGAAGCTCCAATCAACATTATCATATTCTTTCCTGAAATCAATTTTGATACAATAAATGGGTTTGCTTTTCTTCTTGGAATAGTTGGTAATGAGCTCTTGAAGTATCAGAATGTTATCACCAATTAATCTTCCAGGTATGTAAGTTCTTTGAGTGTGCCAATGTGCTTATGAAGAATTCCTTTGAGCCTTTGAGCTATAACCTTGGAAATGATTTTGTACAAGGAATTGCAACAAGTAATTGTTCTAAAATTGGCTAAGTAATTTGACTCACCATTCTCTAGTACATGGGTGATAAAAGTCTTATTGATCTCTTTAAGAAGTGTACCTTCACTAAAGAATTTCATCACAACTTATGAAATCATGTTACTAGTGAGAGACCAAGTTTCCTTACTTAACATTAAAACCATCAGGTCTAGGGGTTTTGTGACAGTGGAGAGATGCAATTGCATCATTAATTTCCTATAGTGAGACAGGTTTAGCTAACTAGGTTGCTTCTTCTGAAGAAACAGAGTCATTTAGAATTTATTTGAGAAATAGTTTGGAAGAGGATGTTTAGCCCTTCCCACGTTCCATATAAGAATTACTGTCTCCCCTAAGGAGAGTTTTTTCTTCTTATTCCATCTACGCCTAGTAACAGTTTCAAATTGAAGCATATCTATTTGAAATGGCAGTTGTTTTCTGCCAGGAAATTCATTAAGTTTGTTTGTTATATTTCCAACTTTACACTTTATTGCATAGCTTGCGTTAGATGCCATTTTTATGTTAATTTTTGTGATACTTTATTAGTTTTAACAATATTTACATTTAACTTGCACCATTATGTCTTCCACTTTAATGTTATTGGCTGGTACAAAAGTAGATTGTTCTTAATACATTTGATGTCTCCACTAAATGTGTATTAAGAGCAGCTAATATGCCTACTTCTTCTACTATAATTTCAGCAACTTCATTGGCTGGTACTATTGTGCTGAAACATTAATAAACTTGGAGTGAAAAATAAAAACAATAACAAGAACACCAAGATTTTTATATTAGTTCGGCAATGCCTACGTCTAGTTTGGAGACGACTGAGTATTTCACTATAATCAATGAGAACATACAATAGTGTTTATCTCTCAATTTCCTAAAAGACCCAAATTAACCTAAGCTCACACACTCCTACTAGTATGAGAAAACCAAAAAAATACAAATGCTCGTTTCTCTCTCTCTCTTTCCTTCTTGAAATCTTCTGCTCTCTTCTCTCACTGTCTCTTCCGTTATTGTTGCTTCTCTTTTATAGAGTAGTCAATGGGCGAAGGCTAGCCACAAAATATAGCTGGCCAACTTGTTGCACCGAAAACCACCGAAAGCAAGCTACCATTTATGACCTTGAGGCAACACTCAACAATCTCCAATCTCCACCTTCGCTCAAATCCTTGAAGTGGAACTCCTAATGGTCGTCTCCCAATCTCCTACGGGGCAATCAACAAATTTTACAAATGTCAATCAAGTCTAAGCAATGCTTAAACTTGAGTAACGAAACTAGTTTTGTCAACATATCAGCAGGATTGTCAACGATCCCAATCTTCTGAAGAAGAATATCTCGCTCATAAATAATTTCACGAATAAAATGAAACCTCACATCAATGTGTTTTGTACGTGCGTGATGAACTTGATTCTTTGCTAAATAAATAGCACTCTGACTGTCACAATGAACATTCGCATGGTCCTGATGGACCCC
Organism: Erythroxylum mucronatum; assembly: GCA_027563825.1. NCBI lineage: Eukaryota > Viridiplantae > Streptophyta > Magnoliopsida > Malpighiales > Erythroxylaceae > Erythroxylum > Erythroxylum mucronatum. The sequence continues at coordinate 1,343,369 of JAOSBP010000009.1, forward strand.
TAAGTCATCAAGCAACCCTTGAAGCTAGATGGCTTCTTTAATATCTTCTGTTACTTCCATGTAGTCTGCCTCAGTAGTTGATAAAGCAACTGTAGATTACAAAGTTGATCTCCAATTCACTAGACCTCCAGTAAGAGTGAATACAAAACCTGTAATGGACCTTTCCAAATCACCTGTGTAATCAGAATCTACATATCCAACAACACATTAACCAGTAACTTCATCTTGCTGAAATAATAAACCAACATCCACAGTACCTAGAATATACCATAGAATCCTTTTCATAGCTTGCCAATGCCCTTTTCCTATATTATGCATATATCTATTGACAATACTAACAGCTTGTTAAATATCAGGCCTAGTACACACCATAGCATACATCAAATTACCAACAACACTTGCATATGGAATTTGAGCCATATAATGACTCTCGTCATCTGTGTTTGGAGACATAGAAGCACTAAGTTTGAAATTAGGAGCAAGAGGTGTACTAACCGGTTTTGAATTTTCATTCATCCCAAAATGTTATAGCACCTTGTTAAAATACTGCTTTTGACACAGAACAATCTTGCCTTTTGCTCTATCTCTTTCAATTTCCATACCTAGTATCTTTTGAGCTTCTCCCAAGTCCTTCTTCTCAAATTCATTACTCAATTGAGTCTTCAATCTTTCAATCTCCACTTTGTTTTTACATGCTATAAGCATATCATCAACATATAAAAGCAGATAAATAAAGGTTCTATCTTGTAGCTTGCGAAAGTATACACAATGATCATAATGACTTTTTGTGTACTTCTACTCGATCATAAACCTATCAAATCGCTTGTATTATTGTCTTGGAGACTGCTTCAAACCATACAATGATTTTTGCAATTTGTAAACCCAATTTTTTCTGCCAACAACCGTAAAACCTTCTGGCTGAGACATAAAAATATCATCCTCCAAATCACCATGTAAGAATGTCGTCTTGACATCAAGTTGAGCCAACTCAAGGTCAAACTACACAACCAAAGCCAACAAAATATGAATGGAAGAATACCTCGTTGTAGTCAATGCCTTCCTTCTGAGCATAGCCTTTAGCTACCAATCTAACTTTGAATCTTACATTGTCTTTTCCCAAAGATTCCATCTTCTTAGCATATACCCATTTACAACCAATTTCTTTCTTTCTTTTTAGTAACTGAACCAACTTCCAAGTCTTATTTTTATGAAGAGATTTCATCTCCTCATCTATAGATTTCTTCCACTTTATGCTCTCTGAACTCCTGACAACTTCTTTATAGGTGGATGGAATATCATCTTCAACAACGGGAAGTGCATATGCCATAATATTAGTAAACTGAGCAAGCTTTCAAATTTCCCTTCTTGATCTTCTGGTTGTAATAGAATCTTGTTACTGTGGTGGTTCTTGGGTAGGTACCTCCTTTTCATTATCCTCGTCCTCATTATCAAAATCAACTGTAGGACTAATGTCTGTAATGTTAGACCTTACTGGAACAACTGGGGTCTTCAATAACTCCACCTGTTTTAAACTACTCATGGTCTTGATCATTTCAATTTCCCCTTCATCCTTGTTCTGATTAACCATAGCAGTCTCATCAAAAGCCACATCTCTGCTTACAACAAATTTCATCTCATCTGGACACAAAAGTTAGTATCTCTTCACGCCAGTGCTAAAGCCCATAAATAGAGCTCTCTTTTCTCTTGGATCCAACTTGCTTTTCCTGACATGATAGTATGCAGGAGAACCAAATATGTGTAAATACTTGTAATCAGTATAAGGTTTACTAGACCATACCTCTATAGGTGTTTTGCCCTTGTCCGCAGTAGCAGGCAACCGATTAATAAGATGGTTTGCATAAGTAATTGCCTCAACCCAAAACACCTTGCCTAAACCAACATTAGACAACATAAACTGAACTTTCTCAAGAAAAGTACGGTTCATGCGCTCTGCCACCCTATTCTATTGAGGTGTCTCCCTAACCGTGAAATGCCTCACAATACTCTCATCTTGACAAACTACCAAAAAAGGATCAGACTTATATTCACCACCATATCTGATCTGAGAGTCTTAATCTTTCGACCACTTTACATTTCAATCATCTTTTTCCACTTCAAGAATATCTTTAAGGCTTCATCTTTATGCTTCATGGTGTACACCCATACTCTTCTAGAGAAGTCATCATTAAAAGAGACAAAATAATGGCTACCTCCCTAAAATGCATTCATGGAAGGTCCCCAAACATCAGTGTGAACATAATCTAGAATGCCTTTAGTGTGGTGAGTAGCAGTGCAAAATTTTGATCTAGTTTGCTTACCTAGTGCACAATGTTTACAGAATTTTAATTTACATTCTTTTGCACCTTTCAATAAGCCTTGCTTTGCCAATCCTTGCAATGCTTTTTCACCAGCATGCCTAAGACGCATATGCCATAACCTTGTAGTGTCTTAGCTATTTACGTTAACAACTTCAGTGATAGCTGCTCCACCAATAACTGTACTCCCCTGCAAGAAATACAAATTATTTTATCTTATACCTTTCATCACCACCAGTGCCCCGTACACAACTTTAAGGACTCCAACCTCCATGGTGATATTGATACCCTTGGATTCCAATGCTCCCAATGAGATAATATTCTTCTTCATATCTGGTACATACCAAAGATCACTCAATTCGTTGACTGTTCCATAGTGCATCTTCAAATAGATTTTGCTTATCCCTTGTGTTTTGCAGGCATTATTATTTCCCATAAAAAAACTCCACCATCTAGCTTTTGGAAGCTAGAAAATCATTCCCAAATGGGACACATATGATAGGTGCAACCTGAATCCAAAATCCACTCCTTGGAGTGACCATCAGTAGATGAACTAGCCAAAGCAAACTCGAAATCATATTCTCCAGATTTTGCAACATTTGCTACAGAACCCACTTTGTCCTTCTCTTTGTTCTTCAATTTGGGGAAGACTTTCTTCCAATGACCCTTTTGGCGACAAAAGGCACATTCATCTTTTGCAAGAAACTTCCCTCATGGCTTTGAACAAGATTTTCCCTGCTTCCTATGTTTTCTTTCCTTCGCTCGTCCCCTTGCAATGAGTGCCTTAGTTTGTGAATTGTAAGTCTTATGTTAAGTCTTCTGTTCCTTCTTATGACACTTATGATTCACCAATGCCGCAGAAATCTCATCAAGTTTTACCTCGGATTTTCCATACAACAAAGTAGTTGTCAAATGATCATAATCATTAGGCAATGAATTTAACAAACATAGTGCCTTATCCTCATTAGGAATTTTCACATCAAGGTTTGCTAAATCAACAAGTATTTTATTATAATCATTTAGGTATTCCTGCAAAGAAATACCTAGACGATACTAAAATCAGAAGAGTCGCGTCTTCAAGAAGAGCCAATTTTCTGTGCTCTTATTCATATACTTTTCCTCCAATTTTGTCCATAATTCCTTAGCAAAAGTTTCCTTCATATAAGGGTATTTCAACTCCTTATCAAGGAATGATCGAATAGAGGCACAAGCATAGAGATTAGTTCACGTCCACTACTTGTCATCCATATCTTCGGGTTTATCTTCCAGAACCATATCCAACTTTTGTTGATACAATACATCCATAACTTCACATTGCCACATGCCAAAATTATTAGAGCCATGGAATTTATCAACCTCTAGTCTTGTAGTAGCGATTGGATGTCTATTGGATGTAGGTGTCGATGATGACGATATCAACTCCCTCTTAATGGGCTCGTCTTTATCTCTAGCCATCTACTCGTCACTATTCACAAATACATACTGTTTGTAATCACTGTTCATATAAACTGTAGCTTTGATACTATTCATAGGACTATAGCACCGGCACTGTTCAAGGGAACTATAGCACTGACACTATTCACAGCACTTTAGCAGAGGACTGTAGCACCAACATTGTTCACAGGAATTGTAGCACTGATACTATTCACCGACATTATAGCTCCACTAGATTTTCACTCCTACAACACCCCAATCAAAAAAACTTGAGCTCTGATACCACTTGTTGTGCAAAAATGTTAATAAATTTAGAGTGAAAAATAAAAGTAGTAGCAAGAACACTAAGATTTTTATATTGGTTAGGTAATACCTACATCCAGTTTGGAGACAACTAACTATTTCACTATAATCAATGAGAAATACAATAGTGTTTATCACTCAATTTTTCACAAGACCCAAATTAACTCAAGCTCACACACTCCTACTAGGAAGAGAAAACCACAAAAATACAAATGCTCTTTTTTTTCTCTCTCTCTCCCTCTTGAAATCTTCTGCTCTCTTCTCTCACTCTCTCTTTTGCTATTGCTACTTCTCTTTTATAGAGAAGTCAATGGGTGAAGGCTATCTACAAAATATAGCTGGCCAACTTGTTGCACCGAAAACCACCAAAAGCAAGCCACCATTTATGAATTTGAGAAAATACTCAATAGGTACAAGGGGAGTTATTACTGTTGTTATATCTCCATTAGCTTTCTCCACAATGTGTGTGTTATGAGTTATTGATGTGTTTGCGTCTATTACTCTGATTTTATCCAATTCATTGACAACATACTTCTCATCATTATTTAATAATAATTCCTAATAACCGCCTAATTTGAAAGTTTGCCCTATAGGTACCAGTGTAGTTCTCCATCTGTCCATACCTACCTTCAAGATGTCCAAAGGAGGAGCAACTATCCTCTATTCGAATGATTCATTAGGTGAACAATAAGTGAGTTTTAGTTTAGGTTTAGTGTCACTTACAGGTTGGAGGATTGTCATGGTTTATTAGATGAGGATTGTCTAGTCTTTTTAGAGTGATTTGTTGCTGGTTTTCTGGAGAGAATTGCTGCCAATTTTCTATAAAGCCCTATTGTAAGGTTGTACTTGAAAGTGGCTGGAAGTGTTTATCCATTGGGCCCATTTATGGATTGTTGGATAATAAGTAACCAATGTCACTAAGAGTAAAGGTCCAAGGTGAGGTAGCAAAAGAAATGTTGATGGTGTGGTCTAGACAAAAGTGTTGTCGGTTGGGTGGTAGAAAACATGTGGACTGGACATACTAAAGAGGAAAGTTGTGTGTATGTAGTAGAGGGACACAGGATAGTTGCGAGAATAAAAGGACATTGGTTTAGAATAAAGAAAAGGTTCGAGGAAAGGTTATGGAGTTATACTCCATAATAAGAGCAAGACGAAGGAAGGTGCGTAAATGGCGAGTCAGACTCTATGGCAACACAACTACTTTCTTGTTCTTGTTTTAGCTGAATCCTTCATGATAAATTTTTCAATGTAACTTTCTATAAATTTACTATTTTACAAACTTGCTCCTTACTACACTGCCATATTTTAAAAAAATCTTTAATTTAAACTTTCCCTTGTGAGAAAATGTTGTCTTATGTTTCTTATGATATTCATTATTTTGTTCCTACAAAAATGTAACTTGTAACTTTGTCTTTGTACAAGATAAATAGATATTTGAAAGCACCTTTACTAAAAGG